>JAQIXW010003251.1:0-13524 GCA_034700685.1 Willowsia buskii | reverse complement strand
AACCATTTCAGTCCAAATAGACTGTTCTCCCAAGGGAGACACTGTAATAATATAGTGATTTACTAATTACTAATTGATTTGAACCTAAAATTCCATCATCAGTAGGATACTGGGGTTTACCCGGATGCTATAAATAGATTTTTGATTATACAGCAAAAACTATGCAGTTGGATTACACAAAAAATGTATTATTTGTTTAGGTAGAACTGTTACCTTAAGTTCCACTCATTTAGAAGGAAAAATCATATGTCTTTGGCTACTTTACACAATTTCATTCCATCTAACGTTCGAAATTTTCAGGTGTATTGGCCTAACAATTAAAAAAGTTCATATGGAACAAACTACAGAGATTAGAGAAGTAAAAAATGCGAACCGTTTCTAATTATGGGTATTGTAGGAGATTTACCAGCTTACTCAGAGGAGAATGTTATCATTCCTGTGAAGAAATTGACATGCTATAAGGTAACTAGTATTCTTCAAGTCTCGCCCAAATTCATAGCATTCCAAAATGTTTACAATTGGAAACTCTTAAAAAAAGTTTATCACCACACTGATTGCAGACGTGGATTTACAAAAGCACTCTACATTGATGCTCTTGTAACTTATGATTTTAGCTAATGATTAAAAAATTGAAACTAGTTCAATTATCATCTTTCATATTCCCCAACAATAGTTTATAATGAAGACATGGCGAAACAATGTTTTATTTTCTGCAAAGTAGTAACTGTTCTACAACTTTTACAAATAAATGAAAATGTCGATTATAGCAGGAGGATAAAAAAGTATACACTATCCGAATTTAATTAATAATTGGCTTTCTCTATGAGGATAGCAGCGAATACGAAAATTAGTAAGAAAATTAGAATGCAGAAAGATATGTTATGCTAATTTACATCCAAATTTTCCAGAATAATGTTTTTTGCAGGTATCCTGCACACCAAATTGGTGTATAGCATATTATCTGGTCATTGAACAGTTGGTTATCTATTTTAAATTTCGACTGCCACACCTCAATCCTGAATTTGTTTGTTGTTTCGATTAAATATTGATCAATAAATAATTATTGACATAATCAGTAGTACAAAAAAGCACATTACATTTTTGCCCTCAATTAAATGCTTAATACATTGGTCCTTGGGTATTAAGTCTATTGTATGAAGTCATAAACTAGAAAAGTTATGATAAGAAATGCGGAGTGTAGGGTTAGCCTACATTGGTTAGCACCGCATTGATACTCTCACAATAAATATATCACAAATCTTTCGAGCAACAGCATTGGTTCTGTACTACCAGATGTATTTTACAACCAAAAAATAGACTATTAAGATGATTTACATTATCATCTGTCACATCAGATTCTGTTTCAACTGCGTAAGTAAGATATTCATAGAATCAACAGATAGCCGAAATGTATTTGTAAAAACGGAGTCTTGAAAGTAATTTAAAAAAACTCAGAGAAGGACATCACAGATACGTTTTTGGTTTCAAAATGGGCTTGGAATCGGTCCCTTTCAAAATTGGAAACCATTCAAGTTTTGATATTCTATTTAATTTCCAGCGAGAGTGAATCTGCCTTCGTCCATGAAATTGATAATTGGTTGTTGTTTCATTTGGAAAGCTACAAAAATTATGGCAGGTATAAAGTTATGAAAAGAGTAGATTTGTAAGGTACACTACATTGGTACTCTTACAAGAAAGGTATCTGTTTGCACTAAGCTCTCCAAAATATTACATGGGGAGCTTTTAGAAATAATTTCTATAAAGTTTAAACATTATCCGCATTAGTGTACCGCATACGTAATCACATACAATTTGGATCCTCTATAATCATAAAATGCCATTTAGGAGTACCAAAAAACACATTATATTTGCGCTGACTGAATACTAGAACTGCAATGAGCAATGAGTCTACAATTTAAAGCTAATTAATTTAAGTTGTGTAGCAAATTTTTATATGTACACAAACTTACATTGTTAGTGTATTCCGAGGAACTCAACTCAACTTTGCATTTAACTTTAAGGTCCTCATTTGTATCATTTACCTTCCTTAATCCAGAAACTTGTAGTATTTGTACGTAAGTTGAGCTCCAAATCAGTCTGATTTCGCTTATGAGAACAAGTGGTGAAAGCAGAGAAACGTAGGGTGGATCCCTTTTTACTTATAGAATGTCTGGGAGATCTGGCGTTGAGATGATAAATGAGCTTCCCTGGGCATCTCAGCGAAAGTGCTTAACTGGCTGTACTTATTTTCGTAAAATAATTTGGATCGAAATCTAGAAAAAGAAATAATTGCAATTGAATTAAGTTAAAAATAATTTTTGTTGAAGGACGCGAGCAAACTCGTTTGCAAATAAAAATGTAAAAATGTGATTACAAATCAGTGCTTGAAATAGTTACCTTGGCTCATGTCCCAATTCCATAAAAATTGTCTAAATGAATCTCTTGTTGAAGATTTAATTCCATGACAATTAGAAAAACATTCACAGTTTTCTGAAACTTTTAAATATTTTTGAAAATTGCGCGAAAAAAAGACAAAAAAATAGTTTTTTATTTGACTTCAGTATTTCCGTCTTAATATTTTAAATAAATTTAACAGAATATTCAGACAATGTTAATGTGTGTGATTTTAAAGTAAAGCCTTTTGGCAAATTGGTAGTGGAAAAGAAACTGCACGATTAAAACAGAACTGAAAGGCACTCCCTTTTCGTAAGAGCGAACAAAAAACGACTGAAACTTCCGCCTAAAGTCGAAAGTCGGAGGAATGACGATGAATATTTAATTTATCTGCAAAATAAGCGTCTCTGTGTATTACCAGTAAACTTGGCTTATGGATTGGAAGAACAGACAGAAAAATATGAACAGTTGGAAACAACACGTATGCTTTGTCCAAGTTGATTTTGTTACTGTCATGGAGACATTTTAAAAACAAAAAGAATCATTTGACATTTCTCTCCACTTTCCTGAGCAACAACTAAAACGGTCGTATCCAGGTAAAATGGTGAAGTGAAAGCATAACTGCTAAGGTAAAGCATTACATTATATTTTCGGGGAAGGGGTCGTTCTATAGTGACGAAAAGGCAACCAGAGTCGGTGAGTGGATACAAGCGTGACACCTCACGTCAAAATAATGTCCACCAAAAAAAACATCACTTACTCTTCGAATGATTCCACGACAAAATTACATGCTCATCATATCCCAATACGCTGTTGACAACCGTATTTTGACTGAAGATTTATTACCATTGAAACCTGCGTAAACAAAGCATTCGCTTCTTGTCTTGTTCCCTGCTTGCTTGGCAATTATCCGCTCATACAAAGAAAACTGTGGAATGGTTCAAGTGTAGCATGTGTTAACATATTTCAGTCTGGCAGTTAGCATTACAATATTGGGGAAAGTTGCGTGCATTATTTATCATAGGCATAATACATGTTGCATGGGTAAATGGTTGTCAATGGAGGGGGAGCTCTGCAAAAGTGAAATGAGATCTAAAAATGTGCATCGCATGCAATAAATTAAGGCATAGAAACCCATGCGGGTTGTATCATTTTCATGTGCAAATAAAGGCATGTGCATGGAGTAATAGGAAAGAAATGTTTTCGGTAAAGTGCCCACTGTAATCTATGCGCGCTTAAGTTGCATATCGGATTATTTTTAAAATTTATGATTGATCATCCACTAATAACTAATAAATAGGTTAATGTAACAATGTTGAAGTAGGTCACATAATATTCATAAGGAATTTCGAATGATAAATGCCAATCAATATGAACAATTCTAAAAGACTGGGAGAAAGTGTTATCAAAAAAGTATGTCAAATAATGCAGCATTATTTATTCATGACAAAAACTTGTTTATTGCAAAAAATTTACAGATTGTATTATTTTAATATTAGTACATATTTTGTTTGATGAATATTCTGTAGATCCAGAAATATATAATGTTTGAAGCTTTGACTAAAGAAATGCTCATTTTCCGTTTGAAATAAAAATTTGTCGTCTGTTTTTATTTTACATTTCATCTAACATTCAATTGTTTTTCATACAGTGCAGTTCTTAACACTATATTAACAGTTTAAAATTGTGACTTTGATGGTTATCATAATAACCACCCAATAGTAAAATGTTGACCAACATAATTTTCATACGAACTACGGAAATTATACAAAACTTATCGGTTTTAGTGGAACTATTACCTTTAATTCCATTCAAGTACCTAATTTCTAATTCCATGGATTATGAACGTACCAAATTAATAATTTGCTTTCCCTCTGGGGACAGCAAACTTTGCAACATTAGATTTGTTACGGGCGTCCGAAGCATACCTTGGTGCTTTCACAGATATATTGGCTTTTCCGTATCAGTGGCTCATTTCTCCTAACATGTGGAAATGCGTTTTTATCGTCTTCATTATATTCCACTACCTTCTCGTTGATTTCACATCGAAATTTTGCTATATTAAGTGGATTGCAGATATCAGCCATACTTTACTCTTACATGAAATTCGGGACTCATCATGGGCATTGAGTGGATAAAACTTTTATAATCTGAATTTTAGAGTATTTACAATATTTCCAATAATCTTGTAATCCGACAAGTATTAGCTTTGCTACAGTTATCTAAACATAAGATGCTTTGATAATCAAAACCAAGAATATTTATCCTTTTTCTTTTAACAAAACCTCATGACTTATGCTGAGAGTAAGACAATCGATTTTCGAATTGGGACGTTTCCAAAAATTTAAGGAATTCTGTCAGGTTTGAAACCTGGTTGCTTCTTAGTAGATAAATTTGAAAAATGTACACTACGTTGGTACTTTCTCAATTAAAATTAAGCTATCATGATATTAGCCCCAACAGTAGAATCATAATATGTCACCATTCGAGATGATAAACTTTCTAATGCAATCAGAATTATGGAAATGAGCACTATAGTGCTCTCACATTCTCCGTTTTTGCATGCATGTTTTTTTAGTTTGTTCACATTTTAGCTTACGATTAGTTTAGTTTTTGCATCAACAGCTCGCCAATGAAGAAATCTATGATCAATTTTTATACATAATGATTTTTACCCATTTTATCATAAAATTGGGCTGGTCAACTTCCAACGATACCGACGACATAAAAAATTCGGACCTAGTCTATGCCGTTTAGTATTTGGACAATAAACCTAAATGAGTGTCTTCCCATGTAAAATCAACTTGATTCAGATTATGAGTTTTATTACAGGTTCTAACATTCAGTTAATATTAATCACCTGTTCACTTTACAAGCAATTACCTGTGTATCTTGTGTACCTTAGTCATATCTGGCGGTTTAGGAGACCTGAGCTTACTTGCAGTTTCAAAAATGTTTACCGCATGTTCAGATTAGATTGGCCTTTGACCACATAAACAAATGCGACTTCACAATTCATAAAATGGAAAGGTACACTACATTTGTACTCTTCCAATCAAATGCCACATAAATATCTTACTGGCAATGGAACATGCCTGTACATATGCAGATATTCATTGGCAGAGAGAAGATGTTCAGAAGACATATCATTGCAAGTTGCAAAAACTAAGCAAAATAGTTGTTCTCACTTTAAAATCATTTTCCCACAATTATTTGCTCGTCTATATATATATTCGTGTTTTGTTGGGAAAAATCCAAATATCTTTAAACTTGTTTGCATACAAACTGCATCAAACATTATCATCATTTTTAGTAACGAAACCAACTTGGTTTATTGAAAAGCACACTACATTGTTGCTTTTACAATTAACCCCTTACTATTATTCCGTATCTCACATTTGTGATTCGCACTCTAAATAGAATCACTTGAATACTAAAGTGGAGAAAATCAGAAGTGCCTTTACGACTCATCTTGAATATATTTGTTAATTCTTATTAGTGGATTTTTTAATGAAATTACTTTTGTCGAAAATATATAAATATTCTATTTCTCAACTTTGTTCACCCTACTTGACTTAAATTCAAGCCACATGATATTCTAGAGGTTACGATTGTATTTGGTTTACCATACCGACTTTCTTTCCGTCTAACTGCTCGTGCTTCTTTCCCCATGATCTTGTTAAAACTTTTCATTCAAAAAAATACTTAAAACCCATTCATCTGCCCTGTGTCAGTAGCTGGAAGGATTTTCTTCAAATAAATTGAACCGCTATTCTTTGTCGTTTTTCCCTTTACAAAAAATTAATGGAGAAAGATAGCTAGTTGTCCCTGGTGTGGAAGAAGCGGTGAGACGGACTACGGAAATGATGAGAAATAATCATATTAAATTCGGCGTGGTGAAAGCATAATAAGTTAATTATCTGTGTTTCGTTGAAAAAAATCCAAAAAAGTGTCTTTAAACTTGTTTGCAAGTACGGAGTGGTGGATTGCAGCCAAGATGTGCCAACAGAATTCATTCATTTTGATCCTCAGCGAAGACATCCGATTGTATTTTTGTGCGGACATTTTCGTGGTGAATCTGATCCCTATGCTGAACTTAAATACATAAATGCTTTTTGTAGAGGACTGATTGACCCAGGATCTTTTGAAACCTTTTTTCTCTTACTACTTTTGCATATAAGCTGCATTTAATATTATTATCATTTTTAGCAACCAAACCAGGTTGGTAAATTGAAAAGCACGCTACATTGTTGCTTTTGCAATTAGCGACTCAAACTCGGGATTCGCACTCTAATTAAAATTACTACAATACTCAGAATTATCTTTACAACTCATCTTAACTACATTAGTTATCTTTTATCAGTGGACTTTTTAATGAAGTTCCTTGTGTCAAAAATACGCAAATATTCAATTTCCCAACTTCTTTCACCCTACTGGACTTAAACTGATGTCCATGAATGCAGCTGCAATTCCGGCTGTCCTTGGTTTCAAATATATTTTTTCGAATGAACTGAAATGTTATTAAATTAAAAATTTTGTTTTACAATATATTCACATACATGTGAAGTCTTTTTTTACTGGTAACAAGAGTAATCAATGTTAAAAATAAATTTGAAAAATCTACCAAGAAACTCAAAATTTCAAAATGAAATTATGAAAAAATACCTCTCCGCATGTCTCCTCTATTGTCCCATCTGTTAATTCTTGTAGGTTTGGCGACTCTATACTTAATTATTGATATGATCAGCATGTACAATAGCAGTGCCACAATTTGTGTTGAGAATACAAATTTCATGCACTGTTTTCATCTTTCTTTTTATTGGTGGCACATTACATTTGTGCTGCGCCCTACACCATGTTAAATCCTAATTTTCACTAATTCCAAGAGTATCTCAAAACTTTGAACGAAAAATTCTTGCAAGCTTTCATTACAACTCTAAAATTCTAGAGATTTCTCATTTACAAATCATCGTAAAATGCCATTGTTTGCAACAAAATCCACGGCTTTTTAACCACACATCAATTTTTATATGAAAACTACAGCCCTTTATTCTGTTTTTTCGACTGCCAACTTAACCCTTTAACATAATTCTTGTTTGAAGATAGTTAAGTATTAATATAATCAGGAGTGCGAAAAAGCACATTACATTTGTGCTCTCTCAAATAAATGCCTCATACATTGGTCACCAGGAGACTTCTATTTCAGTGCGTTTTCGTGCTAAGCATGAGAAACCCTTCTATTTCTTTCTCCAACTTTCTCTAATAATTTAGTTGTAAAATTTTCAACAAAAATCTCCAAATGCTTTAGCGATTTCGTATTAACGGAACCATTTCAATAACCAAGATAACCAATCCAAAAGTACCGCCAGTTTTTTCAGACCTTCCATAATCCATATTTATCAATATCACGTGTGCATTTGACGTCCAGAGAAAAACATTAGTGTTGAGACGAAAAATATCAATGTCAAACTGTAGCTTTTTTAAAAATTTTCTGAGCCCAGTACTCCATTAAACAATATTTGATTTGCTACTAAAAGTTTTTAAATCTAGTTTTGCTAAGAAAGTTCATATGGTCATATTATAGTATAAACAGTGTTTTGAAAGACACGCTACATTGGTGCCTTTGCAATTGACTTCCTATTAAGAACGTTTGGTGTTGTCGCTCCAAAAATATCGGAAATTTTTGTTTGTTTTTTTTTTAATTGTTAGACTTCAAAGTATTTATAGATGCATACACTCATAAAATACAGTTAAAATATTTATGTTTGTATGATGCATAATAATTTTAATAGCTTTCACTTGAAATTCCTCATAAGCATGTCACATGCTTTTTGCAGACAATTGTAGAAATTACAAATATTTGTACAATAGTCCAAATTATGCAACTCTTACAAATAAACTGAAAATCCTTTATAGGTCCAAACAGACTATATGAACATTAATTAGCAAATTTAATTGCTTACTTTCTCCGAGATAACCAATCTGGTTTAGTTAACAAATCCAAAAGTACCTTTGGTTTGCTCAGACCTTCCATAATTCTATATTTGTCAACATTACGTTTACATTACCCAAATTACTTTTAAAAAAGATTCATGCAGAAAAACCCAGGAAAGAGAATAATAAATTTGCTAATTTTCACAACACGGATACTAAGTTGTTGCAATTTCATGTGCGCCCGTACTTTTAATACTTGGAGGGTATTATTGCCAGATTTGTGGTCATTTCGAAAATTGATTTTGTATTGTCAGGCACGCTACCTTGGTGCTCTAACAATAGGAGCTTCATGTTAAAACTTTAAGCTCCTAATTTATCTTAAATATTTATTTAAAAAGATAGAGCCAAAACATGAATTTTTTCATGCTAATTGTTATAAATTCTTTTAAAATTTACATGCACACAAACTTAAATTGTTAGCGTACCCCACATGATTCAAAATTTCTAAACCGGCCACAATTACTGCTATAAAACCGACCGTTTGAGGAAGATTAGTTTGTGGAAACTTTAATTCAATTACCCAATCTGATGTCAAAACTGCGTAAATGGAAACCGTAACTTCTCTAATGGATGTGTAGTCAAGTCTAAATTAGAAATTTGAAGTTTATCTGCAGGTTCAACAGCAAACTTTAGGCAGACTAAGATTCATCCTAGAAACTGCACTGTGCTTCAAAGTGCAAACCCTTAACAATAAGTGATTTACCAGTGAACAAATTGTTAGTCTGCTTCTACTGAAAAGTGTACTGAGGGTAACAATATTGTAAGCGAGGCACGCTACATTGGTGCTCTTGCAAATATTTATACTTAATATTTAATACATATAGAGGAAATTTGCCTAAGAATATATCAATTAAATTGTTTTGATAGGACAACGAAATGCTATCATTTAATTGTCGGCTTCATGTACATAACTCAAAATTTGTTCTGATGATTTTGCAAAAGCACTCTACATTGATGCTTGCACAAGTATTTTAAAAATAGTCTTCTAAACCAACCTTGAATTACTCTACATGATACAGATACACACAGGAAAAGATGATTGTTTGGTTACCGCTTTTTCCATTCCAATGTCCTTTCAAGTACTGGCTTCCGGTGTGGCCCAACATCCAATAATTAGTGGAGACGGATAGCCAGGCGCTTTTTTGGGGTTGGGTGGCGCTAAAACTGCAGTTGATATGATGACCAGAGATCATATTAAATGGTGGACAGTGAAAGCGCATTTTCCAAAAATGAAGTAGACGTCAGTCTGCACCAGAGCTCAAGTATTTTGGTTCAAAGCCTGCAAAATTAATTAAACTATTATTTTTGTTAAGAAAGACAAGCAAACTTACTCAACTGTAGATACTAATAACTTACTGACTAAACCAAATATGAAAGTATCAACTAGAAAAAATATACATTACCTTGTCCATTTTCCCTTTCTCCACATTCTTTTGATCCAGTCCATTTGAAAAGTTGAAAATCTCCGATTCCTGATTGCAGGCTGAAAACAATTTTAAACTCTGTGTCAATTCAAATTACGATTTTAAAAATTATCTCACATTTACTTAAATGATTTAAGAAGTATTTTAAAAACTAAAATTCTACTATTTTTTCGTTTCACCATTATCCCTCGAGACAACAGTCAATTCAGTTACACATTTCACTTTAATAATTTAATCAACTCAACTTTTATTCTTAAAACGTTACCACTATCTTTTCAAATATTTCTAAAATTACTAATATCCTCAAATCATTTGAATATTTTTCTCTGAATCTAAAAATTATAATTTGCCTTATCGCAAAAAGGAAAGGAAACTGCGCCAATAAGGGTTTAGCTAAAACACACTTCCTTGTCGCAAGACAGAATAAAATGAACTGAAGCTTCCAAGCCAAGTTAAAAGTCGATGAAGCAGAAGAATGAATAATTTATTCGAAATAAGCGTCTCTTTTCCGTATTTGCGGTATTATCACTAGAACAAGCCAATGTTATGGAATAGACGACAATATTATGCGACTTGCTAATAGACGAATGCTTTGTTTGAGTGAATTTATTTGCTGCCATGGGAACACTGCAAAAACAAAGGAATCATTTCACTTTTCTCTTGACTTCTGTGGGCAACGAATATACCAACAAGATAGCACGCTCTGTCAAAACACCACTCCATAGATAGCCATATGCCATCATGAAAGGTTTTTGCATTCTAAAATAATAACGGATTGTCCTATTATATGTGCATCAAGCCGGCTCTAGCCTATGCGTGTTTTTACTGAACATTATTTGGTATTTAAGCAGATGGCAGACGCATACAAAATTAAACTGAATGGTATCACTTTTTAATTACATCTCAAAATATTGTTCCAGTGTAGTGTTCCTTTTCATGAATTATGGATTTATGTAAAAATGGAGTTAAAAGATATGGAAAAATGTTGGCACTGATGCGCATCGAATTAGAAACGAATTGAACTCCTAATTTAATTCTAAAAAAGCTTCTCTTTGTTGTTTAAGAGTACTTTCATTTAAACTGGCTTAGGAATGAAAAGGCAGACAGCAAAGTATGAACAGTTAGAAGACGTATGTTTTCTCCAGGTTGCTCTTTCTAGGGGTAAGTTCTGTAAAACTGAAATGGTATCTCAAAATGCCCATCGCGTGCGATAAATTAAGGCATAAATAAACAATGTGGATGGTATCATTTACATGTGCAAATAAAACGCAAGTGCATGCAATAATAGTCATGAAATATGAAATGTATTCGGTAAAATGCTTAATTTAATCTATGCGTACTTACTTTGCACGTTGTGCACCAGATTTAAAAAATACGATGGATCACGAACTAATAAAAAGGTTAATGTAGCGGTGTTAAAGTAGGTCACATTGTATTCATAAAAAAATCCGAATAATAAATAATACCAATCAATATGAAAAATTCTGGAAGACTTGATGAAAGTGTTATCCTAAAAGTAAGCTAAACAATATAGCAATATTTATTCATGGTAAAAATTTGTTTAGTTTTATTCGTCAATTTTATATGTAATATGATTAATTTTAGTATTAGTACACATTTTATGTTTGATGACAAATCTATAGTTTTAGAATTATACACTTTGTGAAGATTTCTGATTTAAGAAATAATCGTTTTACGTTTGAAATAAATTTTTTTTATATGTTTGTACATTATATTTCATCTAACATTTAATAGTTTTTCAAACAGTTCATTTGTTTACACTAGATTAACAGCTTAAAATTTTGATTGTTATGCATAATTACTACACAATAGTTAAATATTTACCTACATACTTTTAATACGAAATAGGGAAAGTATATAATACAAATTGGTTTTAGTGGAATTATTGCCTCTAATTCCATTGAAATCCCTAATTCTAATTCCATGATTGATGCGTTGATGTTTAAGCTAATTTGTACCTATAAGTCATAAAATTACAAATTCTTAAATAATCTTGAATCATGACTTCCAGCAGGAATGTGTGAAACCCTCGGCTTTTAAACGCTACTTCTATTTTTGTTATCAAAGCTGCAGCTCCTTTCTCTATTTTTTCCACAAGTGGAGATATATGCAAAAGTACACTGCATTTGCACCTCTGCTGTCAGATCAAGTTCACTAAAAATATATATCACTCTATCTATAGTATTTGCGTACAAAGTTGTTGCTTGTGCAACTTTGTCATCATAGTCGACGAAAATAATTCTGTCTCGAAAAAATTTCATTTGAAAACTTCTTGAAGAAGCTATTCGTAATATTAAAATGCACGCTACATTGGTGCTCTCACAATTCCCATTGAAAATGAGAAGAGGCTTGTTAGTACCGAAAACTTGTTAATTTTCAGATTTCTATGCTGACATCGAAAATTGAAGCAGAAGATTTTGTCTGTTTGTTTATTTCAAAGTTTTGCAAATATCTGTTACTGGACTTACCCAAAAATCCAATTTTACAAATGTAGGAACAATGATAATGCGATAAAAATGAATACACTCATAAAATACTGTTGTTGACTATGAAATAACAATTAGCACGATAATTACATAATATGTAGTTAAACTTGACAACTGTAGATTGATTTATGTAAATGATAACTTAAACAAACCGGTTTATTGAAAAGCACACCACATTGGTACTTTTACAATTAACTAAACCAATTCATTAAAATTTAAAGTGGATCTAGTTGATGATCTCTCCAAAACAAATAACATCTTAATCTCATAAAATATTGTTAAATTTGATCAGTTTTGCGAGGAGTCGCAAGGCATAATTGTTACGTATAATTTGGATGAAAAAATACATTTTCTTTCACCCAAGGAATTTGGGGGCTTTTGAGATTTTTAAGGGGCAGTGCGGATGACAACTATTGCAGTGTAACTTTCACAAAATTCCAACCTTCTTTTCCTTGATCCCAAAAATTAATAATCCCAAAAGACAAAAGCATATTAGCATATTATTGAACTCGTCTCGTCTTTCCCCAGAATGAAAGAAGTTCCAAATTCATGAAAAAACAAACTAATTTATGTTCAATTAATTCACATATTGTCTGAGGTCATATCATGGAGAATATTACTTCCAGAAGTAGTTTTGCTTGAAATTCTTTCATGAAAGCACTCAACCTTAGTGCCTTCACCGATATATTGGTTATTCCGCATTAGTGGCTCATTTCTCTTAACACGTGGATATTATGCGTTTTCGGTCGTCTTCATTACATTCCATTACTCTCTCTTTGCTTTCCCATCAAATATTACAACATGAAGTTGATTGTAGATACGACCCTACAATTAATTGTTGATACACTCAGGAGTAGAAAAAGCACATTACATTTGTGCTCTCTCAATTAAATGATACACACAACGGGCGCCAGTAAACATCCATTCCAGATTTCTTTGTCTTTTGACGCTTCGTTGCAAAAAAAGAAACTTGGAATAGTTTACTCTCTTTAAATATGCCCGTATAGAAGAAGTATCGAACATGAAAGCAATTTGAAACTAAATCAAGTGGGAATATTGGAAAGCACAAAACCAGAGTATCAAAACTTCCATGTCCACCCACCAATTTGGTGGACACTGTCCAGTTTGTCCACTGTCCACCCCAATTTCGGTGGACAAACTGGACATTGTCCAGTGGACAAATTGGACTTTCCACTGGACATTGA
>JAQIXW010003250.1:0-13525 GCA_034700685.1 Willowsia buskii | reverse complement strand
ATCTTGGTCCCATTCTTACTCATGAGCATATCCATATGCAATTTGACTGCGCACTGCAAAAACCACCTGAAGGCATCAAGTATCCCTTAGAACCGAAGGATACTTTCGTTCTAAAGAATTTAGGCGTTGTGCGTCAGTACCCGTGAGATCATACTTAATACAATTTAGTTTGAGATTGATTCAAGTTGCATATAACATAGCTTCCCTTCCCGTTATCACTCACCCAAATAACGCCGATGTATGTATGATGTGTAATTCATCAGATACAGCTCGGTTTATAATACCAAATTGGATGATGTCGACACAAAATCAATCATTCTTGACGAGCTCTTACGGTACAAGGAAGTCGGTGGCGGCACTATTGTGGAGAACACAGTAGAAGGCATCTCTCGCAATCTTCGTCTCATGAAAGAGCTTAGCTTGCAATCGGGAGTGACGATTGTAGCTGGAACTGGTATGGGCTATTAGCAATGCTTTCTTCCTCCAAAATATTTAGGAGCTTTGAATTTATCTCGAAAATGATTGACATTCAGGTTTCTACATTGCCCCGGCACAAAGTGAAGCTATATTATCCTACTCCGTGGAACAAATGCATGACGTGATGTTGAGGGAGCTTGTAGAAGGAAACGAAGAAGGTATTAAATGCGGCATTGTGGGTGAAATTGGATCATCATGGCCCATAGAAGGTAACAACGTGGACAAGGTGTTTGAAAAATTGTACACGACAATGCTATGAAAAGTTAAGAACGTTGAATGCATAAATTCGTCAGATTTTGAAAAGCGAGCTATTCAAGCTACAGCGGTTATCCAACAAGAAACCAAAAAGCCAATTAGTTTTCACCCTGGGAGAAACTCTGAAGCACCTTTTGAAATAATGAGAATTTTCATGGAGGCAGGTGGTAATCCCGAGAATGTGGTAATGTCCCATCTTGATAGTAAGTCTACTTGTTTACTTTATTTTCGGTTGATCAACTTTGTGCTGCTTTCTCCAACTTGTGTAAACATAATTTTTAATAGGAACTTTCTACGACGAAGAACAACTTTTGGAGTTTGCGAAACTAAAAGTTTTCACACAGTTTGACCTCTTTGGAACGGAAACGTCGCATTATCAACTTCAAGCATCAATTGACTTTCTCTCGGATGCTCAACGAGTGAGCAGGTTGCAGCTACTAAAGGAAAATGGGCATCTTCATCAGATCACCGTTTCACATGACATTCACACTAAGCATAGGCTGGTATGTACTAATTTTTATCCTGTATTCATGATGCGTCCTTTTGTAGTGGATAGCTTGAGTGCGGTATAAATTATTGTTTCATTCTTACTGCGTAGGTCAATTTTGGTGGACACGGTTATGGCCATTTCTTACAGAACGTTGTCCCCAAACTGCGAACTCGAGGGTTTTCGCGAGAAGACATTCAAAGAATAACAATAGATAATCCAAAGCGATGGCTATCACAAGGAGCGGAAACTATTTGATTGTCGACGACGTTTGTATTGCATGAATATCGTCTTTTTTTGCAAAAACTTTATTTATTTCCGATATGATTGGAACATGAATTATTAGGTATTAATAATGAATAAAATCCTTTAAAATATGGTATGTAAAATATAAATACACGTGTCTTTAAATCGCTTATTTTTGACTGTGGCAAAGTAAGCAGTATTCGAATCGATCCATCTTCGTACTTTCTACATTGCGAAAGCATGTTTGGCATGTCCACTGGTCCATTCCATTTGGTATCGGACGGGCGGAAAATATGCACATGGTGAATTTCATGTTACAAACTGGACAACTCGCGTAAAAATCTGGAATACTTTCATCGCACCTGCACCAAAGCAAAGATAAAATGACTGCGATGTCAAATTATGGAATTATAAAAGTACGCATGTTCGTACCCCGAGCATTGGATTTTATGAACGTCATGATTTTTTGGTGAGTGTTCTTTAAATAAATTGAAAGATATTTCCGAAAATTCGTCATTTTCTGCTTCCAATTTCAACAAAGCATTAGAAGCAACATTTAAATATCCATTGCTTATTGCAGTGAGTGCTACCAGACAATTAATTCGCTCAAATCCGATAATATCTTCAAACTTTCTGGAATTATTATAAGATTAATGTATTTAGCATATTATATTTTGGCCACAATAAAGGTGCACAATATAATTTTATTTGCAAAGACAATTTCTATAAATGAATTTGAGGAAAGACTGACCTAAGATACATTGCTGCCTTAAATGCCCTCCCTATCATACCCTTATAAATGAAACGTTGTGTTAGATTCAGAAAATGCACAGCCTCTGCAGCTCTCCAGGGGTCATTCCAGCACCATTCATTGTGTGCAATCATCATTTCCAAATGATCTTTTGGTATTAGATACTCCAAATCCAACTCATCTGACTCTCCAAGAGTTTGTACCGTTCCCTTTTTCCGACGACATTTTTTCTTTGAGAGCATTTTAGCTGCAAGCACAAATATTTTCTTTACCTCCATTGTGTCACAGGCTTCATGTTCTAACATTCGGAGACCTTTCTGCGATTAAATAAATAGCTCATTGCGGGCTCACAAATGTTTTTAAAGCTACACGAATGAATGTAAAATTAAAGCGGATACCCAAATGAGTAGTTTCCCAGCAGTGATGACTTTTCCACATCTGTCCAATATTTGAATTGCCGGGTTCAAGTTATTTGCTTCAATGAGGCCTCTATCGACAGATTTAGATGAGTTTGAAATACTAATATTTCTATGCGTGTCTACATACAAGTCTACCTAGATACAATATACAATATCATTCTCAAATGACTTACTTTACGTGCTTTACCAACGCTGGTTGAATGAGTGGCAAATTATGAACGCGCGACAGCTTCATTGCCAAGTCCCAATGACGAGTTTCAACTGCTACCTTCATAGCAGTTTCAGGATCGCCATAAGCCGAAAAACAGTAAGCCTAGTAGAATGGAACCATTATTGCGGTATGCGTTAGGAAATACCGCCTGTATCCATTAAGATTCAATACGTGCTTACCGCTTCTTCAACTAGACCATCACCTGCTAACAATGCAGCCATTTTCCTTAAAGCAGGATCCCTGGGTGGTAGCTTTTCCATCAAAGCTGTCATTTTCCCGTAATCTTCTAACATCACACATGATTCTATAATTCTCTCAGGATTTTCTAGTTTGAAGCTGATTTCAAGCGCCATTTCCCAATCATTAGCCTCTTTATATTTTTCGTATTGATACTCTAACGCTTCAGTTGAACCGTCTTCAGTGTTGTAACCGCTCAAAAAACTCACTTTCTCCCAGTCACCCAGCTCCTTCCACATTTTTATAGCCAAGTTCCTTTAGAGAAAGTATGCATAATTGTGAAACCAATGTAGGTTGAAGGTCTTCAATAAAACTTTATAATTTAATTTAAGTAGAATACTTACTTTTTTCCTGTTCGTATGAAATAATGCTGGGCTTGCTCATATTCATTAAGAAAACAATGAATTGGAGCCTTTTGCAGTTCTAATTCACTTTCTTTGATCTTTTCAATGAACCGAAGTGCTTGATAATTTTTGTCTTCTGTATAAATATTTTCAGCAAGTGTGATGAGTCCTTGTCTAAGGGCTTCGTCCCCAACAGCTTTTCTTAACACAGGATGGCTATATGATAAACTTGCAAGGATACCAACAATATCCTCTACACAGTCACCGTGCTCCATGGCCTCATGGATTCGAGAAAGTGATGGCAAAGCTAGCTTAATAATCATCTTTGGAGACGGATTTTCTGGATTTTCAATGACTTTATCCATGTAGATGAGAGTGACATAAAGTCCCTGAATTACATAGGTAAGTTAGGTTACATTTTTAGCGAATTCGAATCACCATTTTGTACCTAAGATAAAGTTAAAAGTGTTTATGCATTACCTCGTAGTTTGTAAGATAGCATCCTGATGGAATGTTGGATATTGTTTCTATAATCTCGTCATCTTGAAGGAAATGGCTGAAAACAAACCACGATAATTTCATTGTTATATCCCGAAAAGTATAAAATCACTTGTCAAACAGTCTTACATGCTGTTCCCTTCTAGAACACAAAGATGATGGGGCATGTCAGCAGCCCAAATTATGCCGGATACGCTTGTCAGATTATCACAGTAAAGTAACTGAACCTGCTGCCCACAATATGATGGCTCCTTCCTTCTTTCTCTAGCTTCCGGAAATCTACAGATTCGTAGGTGACCATTCATTGTTAAAAGTGCGAGCTGGGTTCCGTCACTGTTGAATTTAATTTCCTGGCAAATGTCACCCTGCAATTCAAGTTACGATAAAAAGGAATGCTCTGCATGACGTTTTGCTCCGTTGGCCGTGTATAAAAACTAATAAGATATTATGCATCTCACATTCAAATCTAAACGATATGTCTGCAAAAATCCTAAAGTAGGCATAGCATAAATCTGCAACTTTCCGGATTCCCTTGCAACACACAGACGGTCACGCATGGCATGCAGACATCGAGCACAATCTATGGCAGGCTAGAATAATACGTGAAGGTAAAAAGCGCACACGTTGAGTGCAAGCAACACTAATTTTCTTATTGTCATTGGCTTTCAAAAAAAAAAAAGTAACCTTCAATAAGTGGTCCTGCTTTTCACCTGGCTTTACGATAATACCAGGAAACTCGTCAATGTGAACTTGTCGTGTCGTTTTCAGTGCACCGGTAAACTTTTTTGAACCTTCTCCACTGAATAGATTGAAATTCCAGTTTAATATGGCGTTTGGGGCCAAACAAATCACAGAACTTTTAGTCATTGTCAACGCAAATGGTTCCATTGTGATGACACATAAATCTAACGATTTAGATACGAGCAAAAATGATATTCATTGAAAAATTCAAAATTGAGGGTAATGCTGCGTTTTTTCTTCGTAATATACGAAATGTAATATAGTTCTTACGCTGCTGTTTGACACCCGTTTCGCTGAACACAAAAATGTGATATACACCAAATGTATCCATGCATAGAACGGAAAACTTGTCGTTACAGCTTTTTATGTCAATTACTTTTCCCGGAATGATTTCTTTAAAAAACTGTAATTTATAAAAGTTCGTTATACGACCAGGGTCACGATCACTTATCTACATATTATTTAGTTTGAAACCCGTGGAAAGCTCACTGTTTTATCACTCCAAAATGATATCCACTGGTTAACATAATCCTTCCTGTAAGCGTAACAATGAACTGAGTTGCAGCTTGATATTTTGTACATGGGCCTTAAATTGGCAAAATAAATGTGACGTTCGGAGGCCAGTGTGAGGTGGAGACTGTCATGAGCCCATGATACACTGGTAATGCTTGGCTCATGGATTTTCAAAATCTGAAGAAGCTATACAATTCGAAAAGTTACAATGTTCATAGTTATGTAAAGATTTCAAAAGTACACATGTAGATTTAACTGAGCATATAGTGTGTGCGTATTTACTTTTCCTTCATAATTATACAAGTTAATTTGCGGCGAGAAATACACCTCACCAGTTGCAATTGACATGCCTCCCACTGCAATGTATACTCCATTGGCACTCCAATCAGCACAAGTGGCAGTTATTTGTGTATGGATTCTTAGAGGAGCTACAATAATTTTATAACTCATCTAGATAACTGCGTGACTTTTCGTTTGCTCCCTAATGTTTTTGAAGTATGCTATACAATACCTTTGTCTGTAAATGAATTGTACAAGGTCATACAGCTTTCTTTGTACACAACCAAAAACTCGGGCGCATTTTCCGTTGTGATCCAGGATGACTTCGGCTTTAATATAAATGCAACTAATTCGACAGTTCCACTACCCAAATCTATTGTACGGTAAATTTTCTGTCATTCGAAAAAAGAGTTTCGTTATTTCATGCTGTCATACTTTTATGCTCATTTAGTTAGTAGTTGCATATACCCCAATTTCTCCATTCTCATCAAATGAATACAAAGTGAAATCAATAACTGCCCAAACGACAGAGTCGTTGAACCAAGCAACGGCATTGATCGGTGACTCGGCAAATTTTCTGTCAAATATTTGAGTACCATCGGCTAAGCCTACTATGACACCACCTTTGAACCCAATTTGAATTTGTTGCCAGTAAATCGGGAAAATATCAACTCCAATCTTTCATAATATGCCGTTGTGTCTTCTGTTATATCTCATACCTGTTAATTTACCGTTCCCCGCAAAGTCCTCGTATCCGATCGCAATTCTCTTCCCATTTGGGGACCACGCCATGTCACAAATTCTAGATGTGCTCCTGTCATTTATAAGCTCTTCAACCCAGCATCCATTCTCACCAAATCCCCAACCAATAATTACTCCTGTTTTTATTCGAAAATAAAACGTAATACAACATATCATCTAGCCATATTTGATTTTAATTTTCTTGCTTCATCAAAACTAACCTGCTTCATCAGACGTCAACAATTTTCCATTTGCATTGTTCCACACAACACGTCTCAAGTCATACGCATGCCCTACAAGTGTCTCATTCATTTGAATTCTACATTTACTTCGAAGAGGAACTTGGTACAAAAGGCTTTGCAAACTTTCTTCTGACTTCAGCAACTGGTGAAGCGGCTTTTGGTAGTCCAGTTCTAGAATCAACAATGTTCCTTCCTCGCAACCAATAGCAAGGAAACTGTGATTATGAAACTGACTGAATTTCAGGCACCGAATCGCTTGCAAGTTTGGAAGCTGCATCTGTATTTTTTAATTTACAATTACGCGGTAACATTTCAGCTCAAATGAGTATCAAGTTCCATTTGTCACAAAAGCACTTATATTCATGCAAAGCTTTGCCTTTTCTCCTAGCACCAAGTATCCTCTTCGAAAATCTCGTCCAACTGATTTCCTCAGGTACTCCACTGATTCAGCCCATTCAATAGGATGCTTCTCAGCCATTTTGAATTTTTCTTCGTTTATTTGATCTTCCAGCGAAAATGTTCCGTTCTCGTATACCACAGGATTGTCCATCCTATGGGGAACACATCAAAAATGAGACTAAAGATAGGACCCCGCTTTGCAAGTAAAAAACAGAGATGAATGGTTATAAACATTGCTTGCCAGTTGGGAATGTTCCAGATTAACTTTACAGGCTCACTGCATTCAAAAAAATCAGTTTCTTTACAAACGCTGATAATTTCCGAATTCTTGAAATGTTCAATTTCATTGGATTCTGCTGAGCGAGACACTTTGGTTTTGTCTGAAGAATTTGACTGAAGAATTTCCTGAACGGATACGTCGGAAGCAGCCTTTTTATTAACGCGCGAGTCTTCATCTTCTTCAGGAAATGCCTCATAGCTGGAATCACTCTTTACAGCATGCTTGGAAAACTTGTCTGCAATAAATTCACTGGTGACGGAAAGCTGCTTTCGTACCTTATGAGACATGTTTTTTAATCTGTTCTTAATTGACTTTCTGGAAAATCCATGGCCATCTCCTTTAGAATCACTCAAAGACGAACTTGAGTTTGTATCTTGGCTTTTAGATGAAACTGCTGCTGGTAATCCTGGTAGACTGGAGGATCCTAAGGATGACCAAATCCTACGAAATGACGAAGTCCGTCGACATAATGAACTCTGTTGTATCTCCTTCCGAGATCCTGCTGAACTATTCGTACTATGTATTAAAGTTTCGCCTGGATCAACCACTAGTTCAGCTGCACCATCAATCTCCACCTCATCCACCAAAGAAGACGTCGATGAACTTGCGTCTAGTTCATCAAAAAATGGATTTAGATCGCTGATAGATATAGGTTTTCTCTGGTGTTGAGGCGATATGACCTCCTGTAGAGGAGTTTCAAATTCTCTCGGAGAAGGTAGCTTCTCCAGTAGCAAACGTCTTCGTTCCATTTGCTTTGTGTTCTCCAAAATATCATCTTCAAGAATTTCTCGAGGACTGCTGTGGTGGCTCCGGCGCCGGGGAGAATCGTAGTCACGGGAAGTCGTTGATTCATCAGAGTCCATATCGTTTATTTTCAAGGTTTCTGGTAGTCAGCACATACAACATCAATGAATGAGCAAAATGATGATGAGCACAATGAGCACTTTGACATAGACACTAACATTTCGTTCTGATTCATCGCTCCCGGTTCATCCAGACTTTCCATTTTTCTGAACTTCCAGTACAGTAACTATGGTCGTGCCATTTCAAAATCTGGTTTGGATACGCTTTCTAACAAATATTTCGTAGTGACATTTCGGTTCCCAGTTCCGTATTCATATTTCTTCTTTTTTCCCATTGCATATTCCAATTAGCCAACAGAGTAACCCTGCAATGGCATCAAAACCGAATGCCTGGAAGGAACACAAACAAAAGCTCGCTGCACGGAAATCTAGGATACATGACTTGGTAAAAGATATACAGCAACATGAAACTGAACGCGAAGAGGCGGCACGGAGTAAGACAAGTTTCTCAGACGCAAAGTATGCGACAGGTTCGACAAGGTCGTGGGAGACTGATGATGAAGATGACGGTAGCGTCGCCTCTTCTGTTGATACTGAAAACGAAATCAATAGGATGCTGGGAGACGAGTCAAAAAAGAAGAAAGGAAAGAAGAGGAAGAAGAAAGCACCTGCTTCAACGTTGGATGCAAAACAAACATCTAAAGGTGGGGGAAAAGGTATCTCTGTGCCAGATAAATCAAGAGGAAGAGCTCCAAAAGATTATAAACGACCATGGTCAAGGGAGTCATCTGTGAAATCTGGTGGTTCAAAAACAAATGTCAAGGGGTAATTTTATTTAAATATTTTTCCTAAACAGCTTCTGCTTAACTCTGGCCAAAATCTACATGCAAAATATGATTTTAAAGAGCCCCAAAAACGCCTTCAGACACGGTTATTCAAATGCGTAGGAGCGAGGATTCCCTAGGGGGAATTGACAGCGACGAAGAAGATTGTATGTCAATGTTGTTTGGTTTCACTTATTTTTTAAAATGGGTGATGTGGTGTATGCAAGTATGCATTCATGTAACATGCTATTTTTATTCTTAATTTGGTGAAGCTGACGAGGAAGGATTTCTTCACATTATAGAAGCACTCCATTGTTTCGAAAACCAGAATTACATTTTCTTGCAACGACTTCTGGACTACGTAGAAATAGAAGGTATATTAAGTGACTAATGTTAACTTTAAAGTTTAAATTGATTTAGTAAACTTTATAAACATTTTATGTTTAGCCAAAGGTGTAAAAAGCAAGAAGGTGGACATTGCCTATCAAGTACTAAATGTTCAAGGTCAACTGCTCTTTCTATTACAACAAAATAAAATGAAGTATACCGGCTTCATTGTGTACTCAAAGAAGTCGTTTGAAAACATATTGTATGACGTTAACGGGAACAAAGTGCTCAAATATATTGGACCATCCGTTTTTATGTCAAAAATGACATCGGTAAGAAAATGCAATGTGTTAACTAAAGTTGGATATCTGAGCCGCTATAATATCGGGATATAATAATAATCTGGACATATTTTCTAGAAAATGATCGTGACCGACGCACGCAACAGAATGCTGGGGTATATAAAAGCGTTTGGAACAAAAGTTAATTACAGTGTTTATAACGCGATAGGAGAACGGTTGTTTTTAGTAGTTTCAAATCTGTACATACCTACGACCACCACTAACTTCACAATATTATGCAGAGGCCAAAAAATCGGTGTTATAAAATGTGGATGGAAAGACACTTTTCATGATTTAAGCTATATCGACTATGAAACTTCTGGCGTGAGTCCCACGATTGCGAATCCACAAATCTTTTTTGCATAATGTAATATCTTTATTTCAATTACGCAGATTTCAAACAATGTAGTATGTTACGTATGTTGTAGATTGAATTTCCGAAGGAAATGGATGACCGAGAGAAAGCATTACTTTTGGGGTGCTTGATGCTAATTGTGAGAAAAGTTATAATTTCATTTATAGTTCCTTTGTCAATATTTACTCAACCCTCCACTATTTCAATATTTTTTATTTTATTTATTTCATTCCTCAGGAATTTTTCTGGTACTCACCCTTGACCAGACTGAAGTTATCGCTATTATTTGTTGGTTTGCTCATACTGACACTTGCAATCATCATCCTGTGCATTCCTCTAATTGTTGACAACCCTGGTGATCATCCAACTACCAAATCATTCTACGTAGCTGAGAAACTTGACAAGCTAAAGAAATCGGACCCGAACAAAGACGCTGAAAAGAGTGTTGGATGACACAATTTTTGCATTTGCTGTGCTGACTAGTTGTTTGTTTAAGGCTGTAATAATTTATAGTTCCCGTGTTTAAACATGCTTAAATCTAATTGAACCAAAGTGCTAATTCTAGGTAACATGACTAAGACTATGAAATATATAATTATTGAAACATTTTGCTGGCCTTCGTTTCAGTTTTTATTATCGATATTATATCATTTGAACTTTGCAAGAATAGCAAAGAGTCGGCTGGCTTCGTGAGCACAATCTTTTCAAAAGATCTCAAATCTTAAAAATTTTGCTGTATAGCAGAATTTCTGTTGTATCAAATTAATTACACATTGCATGGTACAATTACACTTATAATCTCTAAACAAGGTCAGATTAGCAGCTGCCAGTTAGGTATATTATATATATTCCAGATTCTATCAATGATCGCTGGGTAAACCATATGTAAAGGCAAAAGTTGAAATACCAAATTCATGATTCAGGAACTACTGGATAAAAGCTTTTTTACTGAAAACGATTGAAGCTGAGCATCAAGGTAAAGGTAGAATTGAAGGAAAGCACGTTGGTGAAAGCAGGAGTTACTTGTCAGATGCCGAAACAAATGAATACATAATATTGCCGTGCGTACACACAAGTATATATTGGGTAAGAACACATGCACAAGTCTTGCACTAAACAACCCACTGCGTTTTCGTGAAAGAAGCAAATAAAATACTTGCATAAATTCATTGAAAGACTTTCTCCTGTGGTGTTTCCTCTCTCCTCCTAACGGTTTTGGAGAAATTTTAGTCATGCAAGAAATAAGGAATAGAAGTTCTAGCATTCTCGTAAACTGGTGCACGCATTGTATAAATTCACTGCTTTAGTTTAAAAATTGCGTTTAATATGTAGTCTAGCTGTAGGTTCATGACGGTTACCCCGTCTTTTGTGACTTGATTTTATTTCGTGCCCGAATTACCTTATGGTAATGATGTGATACATCGTTGTTAAAATCTAATATGACATATATAGCAAGATTTAAATATGTCTTATGACCGAATACAGTTACAGCACAAAATATATACAGCGGTACATAAGAAAATATACACATATTTGCATATATATGTATTTTGATAATAATAAACACGTATGTAATCAATTTTGCCCTTCCTTAAAGTTTTCGCCATCACGATCGTCTTAAGGTCTGCGAATGTAAGGTCTTTTCCTCTTGGTTTACATTGTATTCATACAGTTTGTTCGTCTGAAGAAGAAAAATCAAGGCTTTCCCTTAAATTTTCATGCTACTCGAGTACAGTCTTAATATACAGCCCTTATACAGCATAACAATACAATTGTACGATTATTATTTATTACACATTTAAACTTTCTTCTACCGCACAAGATACTGCATAATGCATGAGAAATCACACAGTATGAACACAATACACATATTGAAGCAAGCTTGAATCACAGTTTTTAGTGCACAATGTGGAAATGTCCAATGCTTTCTATGAATGATTGCGAGTTTAGATTTTGCACTGTAAAGTATAAGATTATGTACCATACCATGTAATGATCGAAGGTAGTATACTATGGTGTAAGGAAGGGGTATAATGTAGGTTGTAGGTAAAGTCCAAGGATTTCTCCTGACAAGGTAAAAGCCAAAATGCTCATAAACAAGTAAGTTCTGCTAGGAAAGAGTGAAATAAAACACAATACACATGGTACATATATAATATATATATTTTATACACTTATAGTATTCAAATGTCTACTAGATTCTCCGAAAGGTTTTGTGATGTTGTTTCTCCTCATGCATTTAACTTTTTCTTTAGGGACATTTCCAAACACACGCTTCATAGACAGATGTGATAACATGCAAGACAGAAGCTTAGAGTCGTGAAGAGAAGCAGAACAGAACAAAGGAAATTGCAAGCATTTTTGATGGAAGTTGAGTGGAATAGAGGATTATGTACGTTGTACATGTATGATTCTCCCCTTTGTAATTGATAACACTTCTTGGTGGTAAGAAAAATGAACAACAAGCATCAAATGCAACTTTTTTTCTTCACTGCCTCAGTGTAAACACTTTCACAAGGCTCAAAAGAGGAAGGAAAAACTAGAAGTGAACTAAGTGAAGTAATAAAAACTTTGAAGATGCCAGGTTTTTATAGTCTTTCATTAACTTTAATAAGTGATAGTAAAATAAGATCATGAACTTTGAACTTTACTGGAGAAACATTATACCTACATATTGTGGTTGAGATGGCATAGATTCTTTGTCAGTTCTCAGCTCATCTTTCAATCTTCCATTAAACTATACGATTCTACAAGTTTTATTCTACCGGTGCGCTCTCACAAAATCAAGTGGAAGAGAGATCACCATAAAGCCACAGCTCAGTGTAATTTTAATTTGTGTGATTTCCTGTGAGAAAAAAACCTTCCAGGTTTTACATTTAAAGTGCCAAAAATATACACAGTTAATAATATCTTTATATCCCGGTCCAATACAGAGATATAACATTTCGAATTTTTATAATGCAAACAGTGTCAAATCAAGATACAAACTGTGGATTTGAAACTAAGCTAGCAAAAGTTTAGTAAAGTGCTACACGGAATTTCTATGACTTGATCGTTTAGAAATCGTGATTATGAAAGAATTTAAGGTTTGAAAAATAATCCGAAGCTTTTCATCTAGGATGTAGGATGGTAATAATATGCACTATATTATCATTGTTGTGGTCTGATGCATCCTTTAGAATGTGAGAGCACGAAAGACATTTGAGCAAAAACAACTAGTGGTTAAAAAAATGTTGTCTGAAGCTCAATAAAGGAACCCTATGCAAAATGTAAACGTGAACCTATACGAACGTGTAGTACGCTCATCTCCTTGAGCAGAAAATGTTACCTTATTTTATTTTATAAGTTATCGTTTTTGTGGAATCATGTTTGACAAAACCGATGTAGATTTATATTAGTTTTCATTTTAGTGGAAAGTAATGCATAGTATGCGTATTTGTGTGAAGTAATGTCAGCTATATACTTGCATCACATATCACATCATATCATCTTCATTTCTCCGGATTCTAAACCTATGAATTCCTACTCGATTAATGACATTCTGCGTTGTGTGCGTTATCACTCAGGGTAAGCAAATCGTTGATTGTACATTTAAAAATTCTTTTTATACAGACTAGGCGGCCCATGTGTTTAATAAAAAAACATGATCAATACAAAAACAAACATAATATGTATATACAAAGATTACGAGTGGAATTCCTCCTTCCTCCAAAAGGGGAATGTATTTATAGAAAAGCGATTTATAGTTATGAAAA
>JAQIXW010003249.1:0-13526 GCA_034700685.1 Willowsia buskii | reverse complement strand
AGTGGACGAATTATTGGGCAAATGAGAAAAATTTTAGGATTAAATTTGAAAATATGTTTAAGAGAAAGTAAGAGAAAGGAGTGTAGATTAATTATAAGAGCAACTAGAGACATTCGGCTTTATATTGGTTCAGGCAACTATTATGAGAGAGGAACTTCCTTAAATATTTTGAACTTTTTATTGGCAAGAACTGGCAGAGTTGTAATGATTTAAAAAGGTACGGATTAAAACTTTAATTTTTATTAAGAACTTTTAAGTAAGAGTAAAAACATTTATAAATTTAAAATAATTAAAAATGTCAATTTATTATGCAAACAATTATATTATTTCTCTGGTTAATTTGTAGTTTTTAATAAAGTAATCTGATCTGCACTTATAGTAAATGGTCTATTGCTGATAACTGGTCAATTTTTTCCCTGCAACAGCAACAGATCCACAATTCTGGACACAACAAACATAGCAAATTTCAATGGTGTTGTCCTCTCAATATAATTACTTATCCCGAAACTTATACGCAGAGGAGGAATAGAACTTATAAACATTTGAACTTCACGGCTACTCAGATTGTCTTGAATTATCATACGTTTAACTGTCCATAAAAACTTAATACTTGAACTATTTACAGCAGCTGCCATGCCATACAAATAGAGTATAACTGTCCCACAAAATAATGACAAGAAGCCTAACATTCCAACGAAAATCAGAGTCCTCGCATTCATAATTATCCCGATTGAGACAAGTTTCTGAAGTGTGTAAAACGCCAAAATTTCTACCAATCCATTAAAAACTAGTCCCGACACGACAAATTTTGTTTGGCTTTCATTATAGAGATGATTCAAAATTTGTATATGGCGAAACATTTTGTATTTTTTCAGTACCGTAAGATGTTTGATTGTTTCACTAAAACATATTATTTTACTTTAGTTAATTAAATAGACATAAAATTTTATATAAGTATTTGATCTAAATAATTTTCAAACCTTTGAGAAGTAAATCCCACAAAAAGATGCAGCCCAGGAGTAAAGGATGCTGTACATATAATCCTCCAAATTATAAAATGCGCAACAAAAAGTAAGACGAACTGTAAAACTTTCCAAAAGCTGCTCTCAGAAAGGCATGCAATTTTGCAAGTAAAATTATACGGTGCAAAGAAATTTGGCGGAGAACATGGCACAAGAGCTGCAGCTAAACTAAATATCCAGGGAAAATGCTTAATTCCGAGGATAAAAACTTTACAGAATAAAATCGCCCTTTTCTTAATAGGTCGTTTCCCTGTTAATGGGTTTCTAGCTAAATATTCATCTAGGTTCACCATTCCTGTAAGAAACTGAGCAGTATCATTCCGACTGTTGGCATTTAACCAGAGTAAAATGCAGCCTGCAGCAGAGCCAGCAAAGCTTATTGATACAAATATTGCCTTTTCAAGGGAACCATCTTTTATGTATAAATAGAAGGAAATTAAGTGCTGGATAGTGAAAAATAACAAAATTGGTATCCAAAATAATGATCGGTTGTCCAGTTGAGTAGAGAGAGTGCTACTAGTGGATTTGAGTGGATAAGTGTCAAAGCATTTTGTATTGGAATTCCAATATATGTAAATTTTCCCAAGATTTTTTGCGTAAAGCTTGTAAGTTTCGTCAAGGATTGGGACAAATGTATTCATGTTTTTGCTTATTTGGTTGAAAAAAAGATCTTAAAATTTTTCGATTGCCGTTATCTCTCGATCCGATCGCTTGTGGTTGCAGTAAGCACGAAAACAAAATGACAACTATTTGCTTTGAACAGTTGTCAAATGAAATTTCTACCGGTTGATATGCCGAAGTCAAATTATTAAGCCCAATTGACTCAAAGTTTTGTAATTTATGAAAAATATTTTCATTTGCAACAAAAAGGCGTTACTAAAATTTTGATTGGATTGATTAGTAGTGAATATTTTAAATTTGGTCCTGTAATCGACATTTGTACAATAGAGGAAGCTAAATTTTAGATCTTCCTACTTTGAATAGTTTGACTTCCAAATATATGACAGACAGACAGAAAATAAGACAGACTTAACCTCAGGACTTTCTTTTTATCCGCTAACATTTTATTAGCTACCGTTTACGCCATTTTCGTGTTCTAAGTTTTATGTGTCAATGATCAAATAATTCTGAAGCAATGAAGTTTTTCATGTGTATATAGAATGATATTTGTGAAATCAAAATGAGATATATTACAAGCGTGTCTTATCTGTCAGCTTTCAGATTTATTGGTAAAACAAACTTGAGCTCTCTGAAAACGATAAGAAGAGCACTGTTTTATTTTTATTTTATCCGCTTTTGGTCAATTCTAAAGCTCACAATAACTATAAATGTTCATATGATGACTTTATTTATTAATGTAATTTTGATTGGAGTAATAAATCAAGGATTAGCATAATCTTCAGATAAAAAATTACCTCTTTATTCATTGCGAAATACATGTACATGTAAATAGTGACCTCATACTTTTACATCATTTTTGATACAACCAAAATAAATAATGAAGACATTACTAAAATATTGGTACTTTTGAGTGTGGTGCCAAAACTGCCACCTCCGTTGCCACCATCCCCACCATCACCTCCATCCCCTCCATCCTCACCACCATCTCCTCCACCGTCTCCCCCGTCACCACCCTCTCCTTCGTTTACACATTTATCCTCGTTACATGAGCACAGCTCGACTGCAGTATCCTCCGCAAAATTTCCGACAAGTGCCACCAAATCAGGGTCTAAACCAGGAAGTTCTGAAATCTCGTCAGCCTTTATTGCTTTGCAACCATCTGGAAATTTATCGTCTGTAGGTACACAAGTGCGCATCGTAACTTTCATATTATTCCCGAGAAATGCTCCATTCAAAAACACTTTCGCACATCTGGCGTCTGCATAACATATAAATAAATAAGATTAATGAAATATTTGAATTCGTTGTAAATTTTAAAAATTATATTCAAATATTGTGGCCAATGTACATACCTTGACCTGGAAGGACGGTATCACATGATAAAACAAATTTATCCTCTGGAATGTTACCATCGTGACACGACTCTCCAAAAAGTTGTTCGAATCCCGGTGGGAGGAGTCCAACATCAATATCAGGAGAATACATGCAATTGTAACATTCCAGCCCTGAAAACAAAATCAACTAAAAATATAGAAGTCGCCAAATTTCTTTGCAGTAATTTTATTATTGATAAGTTTACCCAATGAGTTGGAAATTAGTCCAAGCAGTAAAATCACAATGGAAAAGGTTTTTAAATGCCCCATTTCAAGAATTATATTGGTTTAAATCTCAGCCAAACTGTAATCTGAAGTTAGAAGACTTTCACGCCAGACTGGAAGCAAAACTTGAGAAACCGCCTCTTATATTTGTAATATCAGTAATATTTTCGATGTGACAGTAGATTAAGGTAGGTATGCAGTAAATTTTGTTGGATAATTTATAAAAGCTTTTGTGGTTATCTTGATATATTTTAGCATTTAAGCTCATGAATTTATGACGAGCTTTCAAGTAACTTGTGTTTCATCAAGGTCCGGACTCCTATCAGTAATTAGTAGTAATGACAACAGTGTTTTCGTCCAAAATTGTAAGGCAGACGTTTAAAAGCTGCTGTAGCTTAGATGATCTTAGAGAGAATGACAGGTAATAAAATTGGGATGAAATGCGGTTTTTATGCCAACATATAAAATAAATAATTTCATTACTTTTGATATATTAAAGTCTCCGTGCGAGCTGATTACCTAAACCCATAAATCTCTTAAATAGAGTCAAAATCAGACAAATATTATTAAAAGCTAAATCGTTTGAGGTAAAAAGCCAATCACAGGTTCAGCTTTTATTAATACCGTATCGTTTTCGAATTATAAACTACTCATAAATAATTGGTTGTGAATGGTCGCTTTTCTCGCACAAGTCACTGACTAGGTAAGAGCTTAAGGTGTCCTGATAGTTACACATTAAGTTATATTGCGTTTGGTACTTTCAACTACGCTGAAAAATCTTCACCAATGTATTTTGAAGAATACAGACTTTTAAATATTTTTGCATATTAAACTTTATTATGCTTTCTGTCTATTCTCATACAATATACATCGAAATGGTTTGATGTCATTTCTCTTTCAACATAAAAATTACAAAGTCTAATAAGTCTACTACTTATTTTTCGTAAGCCTTCGACATCAATAGCAACGCCAGTATATTACGCACAATATCATCACAAATCGCTATTCCCAGTTTTGCTGTAGCCATTCCATAAGGTCCAATCCTAAATCCGATTTCTGATGACATTCTTATAATCATTCTTGATCTCCTATCCCGTACATATCGCTTCCAAAATTGTTTGAACTTCAACCCATTTTGGTGTGGAATACTTGCCATATACGTGAGAATTATAGCAGCTTCAAAACACGCCATTGTAATCACGGGCATAGCCAAATACATAAATATATTCAAACTTTCCCGCAATTTTAGTGACGCGTATCCTGCACAGGATACTAACCAAATGCCAGCAAATATTAAAATGGTGCAGAAAAGGTTTAAAGTTCTTGTGGCCAATGTCAAATGAATTCTCACAGTTTCAAACTTTTCGTGACATTTCAAAAAATGTATTATCGTTAATTTCTTTGAATTTGGAATAGATTTTGTATAGCAAAATTGATTGGAGTACAAAATAATTCCTTCCAGATAAGCCATGCAAAACAAAACAGCTGACACAACACTAAACGCAGCATATAATACTGTGGAACTGTACACAAGGGAAGCTATAAACTTAATAGGCAAAGATGCTCCAAATAACAACTGGAAAGGATCAAATTTTATTGCAAATGGAAACGCTGCCGCTCCCAGAGGACAAAATATACAGCAAGAGGAGTACACATATATGCAAAATTCTATTCTAAAAGTATATCCAAAAGTTTTACGGATGAACTACAACGAATAAGATTTATCCTTTGATTTAGAAGAAACTGAAGATCCTTGTTGTGTTGAGTTTCCATGAGTACTGAGGAAATTGCAATGGTAAAACCACAAAATACTAAACTGCATATTATTACTTCGTCAGTGTTCAGAACAGTGTAAGATTTCCAATTGAAGGAAAGCCAGATCAATCGACCAAAAGAAAATAAGGTTAGAAGGAAGACGCTGCATTGCGAATAAATTCTGTATCTTTTGTAAAACTTTTTATTATAATTTGGATTGTCAGTTATTTGTAGTCGGGATATGTCATAAATATATGGAAGGGGGACTATTCTTTGAAGGAAATGATGCACGTTAAAAACTCTTCGAGTTATGGACATTTTCAAAAATTTTCAAGAAACTTATACTCGGGCTATAAGAAGTAAAAGCTTTTGCGTTTTGTGACACTGTGCCAACAATTTTGCCAAAGCCAAAACAAAAATTCACTTTGTTTTTCTTAAAAATCAATGATTTATTCAAATTTACCTGGTTTTTTGAAAAAATAGCAATTATTAGGAAAATATTTCAATTTCAGTAGACTTATAAAAATTTATAGATTAATTATGATAACAATTAAGGTGGTATAGTAGATTAAATGGACAAGATTTTGTAATTGAATAAGTAAACAAATCAGACCGCGAAGTGCCTCTTATATTCTCTTCTTCAATATATTTATATGAAAAAAATAACTGCTCAAAGTGGCATAATCTTTAGCTGTAATTGCAATTACCGAAAACATACACACGTAGTTATTGGAAGCTTTTGTAATGCACCAAATTTTTGATCCACAAGCAAGTTTACTCAAATCAATTAAATTTCGTGTAAAATTAAATTCAGACTTCATTTTTTCATTGGTTTAAAAACTGAATACGATACGCAATACAGAGAGGAAAATATGTGTTATCTTTGTAGCTATTCTTAAATGAATTGTCACAACTTTTCGTGAGAAACTCCGACAGAATAAATTTCATCAACGTAAGCCCCTTTCTTTGAAAGAATAACAATTCCTTCGAGATACGCCATGCAAATCAAAATCACAGATTGACGTAACATGAGCAACTCGGACACACAAACTGTCAATGTGTTTGGAAAAGAATGTGTTTAAAAGGTATTTCGTTTTTACTTGCATGATAATTAAGTAAATAAGGTCCTGAAATGCAAATGAAGGATTTATTATGATCCTCCTTTCTATATTGAATTTATTTGCTTGAGCAAAAATCCGTATATTTCTAACGACTGCCTATTACAATCGAATTGAGTACATTCTATTTACATAAGTAGTAAGTTAATCGTCACATTAATATTAAATTGCAGAAGTATTAGTGGCGTAGACTCATCGAAAAAATTCACAGATCCCATATACACCTTAATTATCTGCCAAGATCTGATATGTCTAGCAAATATTTCCTGCCTTTTTACAAGATAACTTTTTGCAATGCTTCTTACTTCTCCTGAAGTACGATACACTCCAGACTTGCAAATCCCATCCAGCTCAATATAGACAACAGTACACTCTAAAACTGAGAGTGTAAATATTACAATAAATATCCATGGCAAACGGTGACTATAAGCTACAAGAGCATATAATGACGAGATAAAACAAAAACTTAGAAATATAGTAAACCCAACTGTAAGAATGTGTCGACGAAGATAATTATGAACATTAGACAAAATTTGAATTTCTCTATACAGTCTACATATTTTTATCGTATCAAATTGAGGTTGCTCTATCATGTACTTTAACTTTCTTAAATAGTTAATGAGACAAAGACTTTGCAAAGTACAAAAAATGTTTTGATCCATCGTTAATGCACAGGAACCAAACTGAATAGTTGATGCAGTGACGGCAGCCAATATAAATCGAAGTAGAATGGAAACGTACCAATTAGAACATTTTCGAGGGAAACAATCAGACAGTAAGATATATCCAAGGTTTCCAGGGGAACATGGATACATTAGAAATAAAAGGAACAAACCACAAGAAACAAAATATACGGTGAATACCAACGACACAATGTAGAACTGAAGTCGGGTCTCGATTGATAATCCAATTCCAGTTTTACGCTTGGATATTGAAAATCCTAAAACAAAAAGCAATTTTACTTAAAATCGTACACTTTTAAGCATAATTTTAAATATTATGTTTTAGTTACCTGTAAATTTATGTCGCTTTTCAAAATTTATAAATGCATTAAACAAATATATTAACTCCGTTTGGAAGCGTAGGTGTTCCAGCACTGAGGGTAGTTGTCCACATAGCAATATGAGTATAAACAGTCCCTCAATCAATCCCACATATGATTTTGGTTTTTGTAGATAAATTTGAAGCGCAAGTAGTAAGATGAAAATACAAAAGAGAAATGCTCGTCTCTCATAAGCTTTTCTGGTAGAGTCTGGAGAAGCCTGAACATATTCTGGATTTTCCTTGTTACTCACATAAAGAGTTGGGAAAATATAACTGAATATTTTGAAATTCCATCGTAAAAGGGGTAAGAAGCAGCTGTTTAGCAGCATTTTGCACAAAATTTCAAAGCTTTTAAGTAAAAGTAGTTATCACTACCTGAACCTTATTTCAAATCAGAAATATGGCAACGTAAGTTTAGCTATGGCTCAAGAAGGCTTTAGATTTTTGATAGAAAATACTAGTTTATTCTTTTGTTTGAAGAGTTAAGGCGTGTTCTCATTTCATAAAGTCATGATTGATGTAACATCATAATGTGATGTTATAATTTCGTTATTATACATTAAATTGGCAGGACCAACTGTCTGACCAATAGAATAAATTATTATTGTGATGTATCTTCAATAAATTTAAGTAAAGACACCAATGATTTAGAATGACAGTCGAATTGTTTCAACATACATATTGTAACGCTAAAACCTACGCGAATTATCAAATCGATCACATGAACATGTCATATTAGGTAGGGTCAACCTTTTTTGATTGGCATCTATGTAAATCAAGGAAATAAGTAGACGTGTTTACATATGTTTTGATTATGAGATATTTAGTGAAATAAACTCATGTCAGTTATTGTTGTTTGTGAGTTAAAATTCAGCAAACGCGTGTACACATATTTAGTTAGCTTTAGTGTAATATTTATTTGTTAGGTAATCAAACAATAGATGATAAGAATAAACTGAGTTGATGAAAATGATAATAGTTTAAAATGTTTACAACATAAGCTTAGCTTATAAGTTAAACAAATAATACGATGTGTATACATAAGTATTGTACAAAAATATTTGTTTTGATAATTACAATTAGTTGATTATTTATGCGGATGGAGTTAGTTCAGGATATCAGATTGTACGTTTAAAGATAAATACTAATACCAGCATGACGGGAAGAAAACTTAACCTTTTGAAACTAAAATACGTTATTACTATTTATAATGTTTAAATCATTGTGTAAACCTACACGTTTAAATTATTATTCCGATTCTTTTGAGAAAATTCTGGATAAACAATAAATAAATATATGAAGCACTATAATACTTGTTTATAATACTATAATACTACTATAACTGTTTGTTTTTAACAAATGGAAAGTATGTGTATGATAGACGATTGCTGAATACCTTCATATTTTTTTCAACCAAAGATTCCAACAAGTCAAATTCTAATAGAAGAAGTATCAATGCGTGTAAAAATGAAATGCTTTATGATAAAGGAATCCACTGCAGTGTTCTGTTGCTTGGAAATTTTATAACTTCAGTTTAATTATGCATGCTAATATTTCAAGGACATATCAATAAAATGTTTTTGACAGGATGAATGTGGTTTGATTGAATTCCAAATACAAAATACTTGAATAGATTTGGTTAATCATTTTTCTCACTTCTTTATGCCCTAGCCTTAAAAATTCACAGAATCATAGCATTTTAGCACGCTTGCAGTTTTTTGTTCAAATAAAAGTGAATATGTAGTCTCTGCTAAACATATAAAAAAAACAGTACTGTTTTATCATAAAATTTCCACTTGTGTAAATATTTACGTAGTTTATTAATATTTCCAACTATCAATAGTGAAAAGGGACATTACAATGTCAATATTAATTATACAATGCTGACGTATTTGTCTGATTTTATTATTTGCGTAAAACACTGGAGTAAGATAACATTCCTAGTCCCGTAATAACTACTTTGAAGCAAAATTATTTTGGAATACTTTTTGTGATCTTTGTGATATGATGTAAAATTGTATAAGAAGTTTACACAAATTTCCACAATGATTTCAGCGTTTAAAACTAAATTTGTTTCAAATTCTGCGCTTTTCTACGTTATTTTTCTACTTTTTCTTTCCAACCTTCAAGTGAATTCAGAACACAACACAACACATGATTTAATTGATGGCAGTTTCAAAATGACAAAAGTGAAATCTGAAACGGGCCTAGAATTTCTTGAAAATGACAAATCTCAAATCAACATCGACAGCGACTTCTTTTTTGGCATTGAACTTTTTCACGAGCAACAGCGTGATGATCTCTCTGCAGTTGAGTTGGTGCAAATGTTTGTCCGAAATTTGAAAGGATTTCCGATTCGTAAGAATAGTATGTAAGTTTTCGTATATAATCTTTCTTCTCTGTTGTTTCACTAATAATTCTTAACAAATAATATAATTACTTTGCTTTTTGACATGTGGGATTTCAGGTAACCCCAAGAAAAACTCCAAAAGGTTAGATTGGTGCTATAAGCCTTTCGAGCTGAAAGAGTTGGTTAAGGCAGAGCTCAAAATATACCAGGCATTCAAGGAAATGAAGTTGGAAAAAGGCAATCAAAATGCTTCATTCCCCGGATTAGAAAGGTTAGCCTTACTGTAGCCATCCACAAATAAAATCATTGTACAAATCAGTAACACCGATTTGAAATTTTTCAGTTACTTGATAGACATTGAAGAGAGCTCGGTGAAAGCAAAAGAAACATTTTACAATCCAAAAAATGAAGGGGTACCTGACCCAGAGGATATTTATCTGTACATTGCCTCTCATCCTTTACTTATTTACCGATTGGTTCGTAGATTTGCTGAAGATCTACAACCCATTTTGTCCGAGCTAAATTCCTATACAGGTATCTATTGACTATTTTCATTTTGCAAAAGATTTAAAAAGGCCATAAAATTATACTGCAACAGAAACCTAATACTGTCCTAGCAAACTTTTTTTTCTCTTATCATGTTAAGATAAACCAGAGCTGCTTAATCGAATTTCGAACGATAACTCATCATTGTTTCCAAATTATGATGATCTTAGCGATGCATTAGAAGCGCTTAGTAGAGTACAACATGGAACTGATTTGAACACTTATGAGGTATCATTTTGATATAAAAAATCCACTAAATAAATATTTAATTTATGGTCAATCTAAAATCCAGTGTGCTAATAGCATTCTGAAAACATTTAGATGGCGAAAGGAACATTGGAGAAAGTTAAAACCGGAATATCACTAAATGCATTGCATTGCCTGGAGTTGGGTGCCTATCACCTTGATAAGCAAAACTATGACTACTCCATTCAATGGCTTCATATGGCCTTGGAAACTGCACAGAAAAGTTCAGCCTTAAAAGGGTATCCAGAGATTGAAGACTTTTTAAAAGGCTTGCTTCGTAAAGCAGTTGACCAGGTTTCCCTTACACTTTCCCCTACAGTTCTGAGATCATAAATAGGTAGCTATTGAGTTTATAGTTTAAAGGCCTATTTGTTTATCAACAGCACAATCTACATTTCGTTCAAAAATTTTCAAATCCCTGGTATCCGGAAGTATTCAATACAACAGTTAGTCTGCCATTTCGACCAGAATTATATGAAAGACGAATATATCAATTGAAACCTTTGGCGACAAAGGAGATGCGCAATACTGAATGGAACTGGTCAATGAAAACTAACTTTAAAAGAGTATGTTCTGGAGAGAACCTACAGGTTAGGACCTTACATGTACTCAAAAAAGATTATAAAATATTAATGTGACATAACTGATAAGTGCTATGGATATTTACAAATACATTAAAATAGACGGATTTGGAAAAGTCATACCTGGGATGCTGGTATTTTCAACCGAAGGACTCATATTGGACCATTAATCCTCTGAAAACCGAGTTGCTAAGCTGGCATCCTCCCGTCTATCAAATTTATGAGTTTATTGGAGATAATCTTATAGAAAAAATGAAACAAAAAGCTGTGTCCAAGCTTCAACGCTCTGCGGTGAGAAATTTTTTTAAACTTAAAACTAATATTTTTTAATTTATCTTAATATTCTTTCTTTTGAATAAAAGGTTGTGGACCGTGAGAACCCCACAAAATCAAAAGTGTCCAGTACCCGAACAAGTTCCCAAACTTGGTTAGACGATGACATGGGAGAAGACAAATATCTTATTCCGCTTACAAGAAGATTAGAACTACTTACTGACCTAACAATGAAACGACCACTGGCCAGTGACAGCTACCAAGTTGCGTCTTATGGGCCATCACACCATTATGAGGCTCATTTAGACTCAGTAATAATTTAATTCCTATCATTCCACATTTTACTATATATTTTGTAAAGAATAACTGCATATAATATTGAATTTGTAAACTACAGTTTGTAGACCCATTGCGATCCGTTGAGAGAGGTATTGTCACATTTCAAATGTCTAAAATTATTTAATGGACTTCAAAACAGTGACCATATTATTTTGTGCTTTTATGTAGGAAATCGGATAACCACAATTATGGGCTACGTAACCAAATCATGCATGATAACTGGAAACAAGTAGCTTATAATTTTAATGAAGTTGAGCTTAAAAAACAAATATTTGTTTTATTTACAGTTAAGCGATGTAGAAGTTGGCGGCAGAACAGGTTTAATCATATAAAATTTTAAAGCAAAATAATTTTAAAATGCTAATTGAAAATTCGTAATTATTTGATAGTGTTATTATTTATTTAGGCTTTCCAGTTCTCGGAATATTTACTGAGCCCATAAAAGGCTCTATTGTGATATGGGAGAATCTGAAAAGGAATGGGGAGGACAGAGAAGAACGCTCTTGGCATGGAGGTGAGTACATTACGGCTATAAAAGTTTTTATTGCCCGCAAATGAAATGTTAAAGCTTTATCTCGTTTTTAATTTCAAGGTTGTCCTGTCGTCCTTGGCATTAAATGGAGTAAGATATTTGATTAAAAAGTAAAGTTTACATTAAAATATTTGAAAATTTAATTCGACGTTTTTTGTGATTCAGTAACCAACAAGTGGATCTACTACAAAGAGAACATGTTTACCTTCAAATGTACGCTAAATCCTCATGAGTAATAAAAACTGGTTATGAAGCAAATATTACAGATTTGTCGCCACTTGTATAAATTCACCTAACAAAACAAATATTACTAAAGGGAAAGCAAACACAAACCATCTGCATCTGATCTAACAATTAGATGAATGCATGAAATTATCAGTAAAACTGTACAGAAAATCTGTAGACGCATTTCAATTTTATTTATAATGAACTTGGCCACCGGACAGATTTGCACTACATAAAATTATGTAGCATCCATGCCAAAATTGTATGCTAATCGATAAGTAGCATTTGTCATGAAAACAATGAAAAAATCTCTAAATGACAGATGGAAAGCCCCTTGATAATTAAAAGACAGTAGTCCAACTTGCATATTTTTTTGGACTGGATTCTCACGAATCTCAGATTTTTTTATATACACCCATTTACATTGGCTACACAAATACTAGGGCATGGTAAAATGCACAAAAAAAGATAAAGCGTTAGACTTCATCAAATTCGCAAATGACGCAAATCATCTCTGCCAGCTAAAAACCAAGTAGTATGAATGAGCAGAAAAAAAATATCTTCAATTTTTTTGAGGATGTAACTGTAACACGAGATGAGAACAGATGTGAGATCTTAAAGCATTTTATTCAATCCAGATCCAAAACATTTCTTCATATTTCACTCTTCATATTTACATTACCAACTCACAGCAGCAAACTTTATGTGAGCTCTGTCATAAAAACGAGTAGCGTGAGTAAAAAACAAAATTGTTTTGTAACTCATTTAGTAATTGTTAATTAATTTAGAGTGAGATCAAAACGTTGAAAAGTTAACCAAATATTTAAAATACACAAAATATTTTAATAATATTGAATATCTGAATACTGTAAAATGGGAAATAGAAAGAGAAGCAGAAAAGTACTTTCCCAGATTTCAGGATCTTCAGCAAAAAGGCTAAGAATAAGTGAGACAAGAAGAGTTAAAACTTTAATGGATACTGTCTTCCATGAGAAGTCGGTAAGAGGGCGGACATAATTAATAATAATAATAAGTAACCCGGAAAAACTGGAAATAATTTTTTTTTAAATTTACTGTCCACAGCTCCGTGAAATGATTATCGAGCATGTAGTTCGCAGTGAGATTAAAAAAGGCAGCTCCAGAGCTGACCTATATCAAGATATAGGGAACACGGCTGGCAGCAGTCCACTTGTTTTGTATGTAGCTTTGATGGATAAGGGGACGCTGAGACAAAATCCAGCCGAGTCACCAAACAGTCTTTTGGACTGTTACCAGG
>JAQIXW010003248.1:0-13532 GCA_034700685.1 Willowsia buskii | reverse complement strand
TTTATATACTTTGTTAAATATTTATACCACCCTGCAAAGAGAAAATGGAGTTGTGGCAGAGCTTACATAAATATAGCCTGTTCTACAATAGAGTACACACTGATCATTAAATTAGGTAACTTTATTTATCTTGTTTCTTTTTTATCACAAAAACCTGTACTGCTGACTATTAAAGCGCAAAAACTAATTTGAAATATACCTACTACAAAGTAGTATATGAGTTTCAGTTAATTATTTATGTAGGTGTTTTCAAGCCGCCTCAGTTTTACTGATTGAGAATGTGTGACACTACTAGAGCTCTGAACTAAAACAAGCCATTCAAATTGCTTCGTTAAGACCAAGCAGAAAATTTTCTTTTAAAATACGATTGTTCCATTGAAATTGAAACTGAAAACTACTCCATCCCACGCATGTTTCAAGCAAGTAAAATAAGGTTCTATAGGTGACCAACTTTTTTGTGCAAATATTTTTAGACGATGATGGTACACATTTAAGTATTTTTATTGGCATTGAGACTAGAATTTCTGAGAACTAATTTATCTTGATCATTTCATGATCCAACTTTGCACAAACTACTACTAGGATCTGCCGTTAAAAAGAAGTTAGAACATGAACTTCTTTTGCATCCGTCTCCAACACTGCCAATAAGAAAGTCAACTGTATAGTATGGACTTTTACAAAAGTACCTTGTGTGACTTGTTTTTTTAAAATGCTGGGGTGAAGTGAAGGTGGTTGAACCAAAAATAATCAAAAAGTTTTGTTTGTTACACAAGCAAATAGCAATGACATTATCCCCAGTTTATCTAAAACTATACAAACATCATACATACACACCTGTGCCCTTTCCTGTGCTTGCTGAACAGGAAAAATCCATTAAAGGGCTGGCTGAAGGAGAAAATACTTTTAGTCATGCCAGACTTGACTTAATGTTATATTGCTTGATGATTGGAAGAGAGAAAGTGTATAAAACACTGACTTGAAGTCATGTACCGACATGCAAAGTTAAAAAATGAAGGAAATCATCACTGCCATAAAGTATTCTACATACCTATGTATTTCTATTCCGATTTACATCCAGCTGGATTTGTTCAAATGGAGAAAACAAACTTGTGTGTCTAACGTTATGTTGCCTATGCTGCTGAGTGAAAGCCAAGAAAAACACGCTGTTGGTTCATGCGAAAGTAATTTGAATTTCAAAACAAGTTTTTTCATATCATCATAAATATTCTTTCTTCTCAATTTTCATCCTTCGCCTTACGACACGATACGATCCAATCACTACAGACAGACGGAAACATTGCAAGTTGCTTTTTCACATACCATTCATGCATTAATATGTCTCCGCCTTTCATTGTTCTTGTTGATGACCGTCATGAGTTCTCAATCAGAAATATGAGAGAGAAAGATGTCGTAGCACTGGAGTAACAAAATTATATCATTCAAAGTCGAAGTGGTAGTAACATGATGCGTGCTTTATTCCTGTCTTATCAAAGCTTTAGTTCATTCATTCAGCCAATTTCAACATTATCAACGACGCTGTCATAGCCATGTCTATTACAAGCATTACGAAAACGTATATGAACATATACATATGTATATATGCTACTATAAATGAAGTTTTTTAGACTTGTATACACAACACACAAAAATTTTACTTCAAGGACTTTTTCCTTGTTTTTGATCAGTTATTTGATTCATTTCTGTCTCTTTCTTGCTAACAGATTTCACTTTTCTATCCTTTCTCCTTTATAATGCAAATGAACAAAACTTGAGTCCATGTTACGCATATTGAAAACTGCAATTCAAACGATGTGACTGATGTGAGGATCTGCTTTCTGTGACAATGTGGGAGAAAATGAATCAATTTCTGACAGAGCTAAATAATGCATAAAACCTGTACGACAAATACATTATGAATCTATAAGTAGCCACTATAAGAAAGAGCCAAAGTATATTTTTCTTATAAGTTAGGTCCAAAAACTATTAACCATTTACAATGGATAGTGTACATTACAATATTGCACATTTTCCACCTTCATGTTCACTCATATTTCTGTGATTTCATCATATATCGTCGCATAATCCGACTAAAATCCTTTTCATGCCGCATGTCATCATGAATCTGTAGTGATGCTGGTGAAATCTGCGAGCTTGTTCCATCTATATGACATGCTAAGTTTCCTAAACCAATGAACTCTCCCGCATCCCTCCACGGTTGTATCATTTTTCAGCATAAAGCGTTTTTGCAACAAAACTTCAGCATCTATGATTACCAACCAATGCTTGTTAGGAGTTATGAAAGTGTCGATTCACAGTCTCACAACTCAAAGCACCGCACCCAATACTTTATTAAATTGTCACCATACCGAGGATCATGTATGTACATTCTGGCTTTTTAGATCAGAAACTAGATTATGGTTTTTAGTACCCACACGCCGCTCTGCTTCGATCTCCTTGATTTATGTGCTAGGATGCTGGTAGGGATATATATTCTACGGCTGATTCTGCAGCTGGTACCATATCTCCCCATGACTTGTTTAGAAAAAGTCGCATATTATGTGTGTATATTTGGTTTGTCAACTTTGAGAAAAATACTACGTTAAAATGTAAGTAGACAACATGCGAAAACGAACGTGATACGAATGGAAAAGAGAAAGTTTGCTTCTTTATTCTCACTATGCAATATGCATTGCATTAGTAGAATATTTTCTTTCAGCTTGCATGTTATCTTAGTCATGCTGAGATCATCATACATACTTATTGTATCATGATTGTCGAACTAATAAACATTTTTGCAGAATGCACACGCAGAAGCAAAAGGATGGAGTGTAGCGCCCTCAGCGCTATATATATATCTTGAGGATGAACATTTGATAAATATTCACAAAGTCATCTGAGCTTTTTACTTTTCACAATTCTTTTGACCTTGATCACTCCAATTTTTCATCTAAAGTGTCTCGCAACAGTCGCAATCTCAAATATTTTTGAAACTTTTTCCCCCGATTTTTACTCTCTGAAGATCAAAAAGGGAAAAGCTACACGAGTGTTTGTGAGAGTGTAGTACTGCTCCCTATTGAAACATTTCTGTTTCAATCTTACAAGAGGATTGTACAAAAAATAGATTTATTACGGATGGGATCACGTGTCGAATTCAATCAAAAATGATAAAATGTAGGCATAACTGGTACTACGGCTTAAGGCACCTAAGATTTCTATGAGAATCTCAGTAAAAAATACTCAAGTTTTATCACATTAACGTACGTACGTTTTATCAACAATAATAAGGATTTGATATCTTAAGGGAAATCCCTCTACTCTTCCAAGCGTCGACGAAAGTGTGTACATGGAATCGATCAAATAGGAGATTCAAACGCGTTTTGTACAAAGCAAAAAGTGAGAGAAAAGCCTATGAAAAGAGAAAAGTAAAAAAGGAAATGATGATGATGTGTGAGGGAGAGAGAGAGAGTGGGAAAAAGAGATATCCTCAGTCAGTAAATTGCATGTGTAGATGCTTCACTATAAAAGGTCTTCAGTCTACACACACTTATAAATGCTCATAAGTTATTTACATCAAACTCCAGCTTCCTTTTGTGTAAATCACAAATTGTAACGTCATGACGGGAGAAATGTATTTTGAAGGTAATATGTACCTATGTACGTAGTCATCATATCTATTATTGTTCGCTTAGGGGAAGAAATCTGTACACAAGTGCATGTGGCACCGCCACCACCATCACCACTTTTACTAATAATACCACCAGTCGAACAAGACTTTACAAAAAAGGTGTGAGTTGAGCACGGTAGATGAAAGAAGGCAAGGATGTGCTGGGATCGCTTTCAGATTTTTTTTGAGGTGGTGAAAGGGAGAAAGTGAGAGAAAAGAAGTAATAAAGAGATGGGTGTACTGAAGGAGAACAAGAGAAAGCTGATACAATGGGCGATTGGTGGCGATGGATGGATGGACGGATTGAACATTGAACATGCGATTCCAGCGTAAATCTATCATTTTTAGTGCTCAAAGGAAAAGTGAAAGAGCACCACGGTTTCTTCTTTCATTACGCGCTATGCTGTTGAGCTGATGACGGGAAATAAATGCATTACTATTGGTTGTATTGATAGAGAAGCCTCTTTTTCTTTTATATGCATTACATTACAATTGCGATGCTACATTGTGCTTATGCATGAACCAAAAAATTGAGCATATAGTTGAAGAAATCAACTTCTATACTTTTCCTTTTTTGTGTCAAAAGTAGAATGAATCTCAGAAATAAATGTGATGATCAGTGATCAGATTAAATGATGAATGAAAAGTATATTGCGTTATTGGGAGAAAGGAAATATAATGATATCAATAGACAAGGTATTCCAACACACTTTTAGCAACTCCATTCCATCGTAATATTTCAGGAAGGCAAAAGGGGTTTCTATCTCCAAATAACAATGCCAGGATAGTAGTGTAACTGTGCGCAGTGTTGTAAATGCAAATTATACATTAGTGTATACCTCATGTAATTTAAGATTCGTGTTTTATAGCAGTGCTGTTGTGAGAGTAAAATATGGCATAGTTAAGTGAATGTTTGAAAATATCTAGGTATTATTTCTTAACCGTTGTGCATGCTATTTTCCGATTTTTGAGTGAGAATACAGCTTCTTCTGTTGGTACTTTTCACAATGACGCAAGGGCTAGTTGCTCCTTTTACCGTGATGTATAAACCTCTATTTTAATATATGTATGAGGATTTACACCAAATTACATTCAGGATTATTCCTGAATTTATTTCCTCATGTTTCGTAGTTGTTCCATTTCCATTCATAGTCAAGTCTATGGTTATCATTCAAGTTTATTGTAGCACAACACCTTGGGGATCAATCTCTGAAAAGAGTGCAGAGTGCACACCGTGTGTACTCTACATATACACGCACAAGGCTGAAGGTGGAAAATGAGATGATTATTCTCTTACTTTTTTGCACATTATCTACTTGTATTTCAATGCCGAAAACAACTTAGGAATAATATTGCAACGGAAATGGAAACGGAAGGATGTACATTATTTCATTACGTGTTTACTGGTATTAATGTAATCGTCTGAGTCAAATATTGCAATGCCCAAGACCATGGCATGCATGGTCGTAGTCGAATTTCTGAATGATAAATTTCGTATTTGTGGTATTCATTGGTTTTTATTTGTAAGGGAGATTGGTTCTTGCCTTTTGGAAAAAGAAATCACTTGAAACTCGGAAGGTGGATTTATAAATTTTCTACATAATATGGTGAAAATATATTCCTTTCAGGTGTTTTCACATGCTTACTAGACACAAGGAGATTAAAAGATTTTACTTGAAAGCATCTCATTACAAGTAGAAGAGGGAGTTGTCTTTGATTTTTTTTCTTTTCGCGTCTTCTCGCCACACAAACCAATGTGTTTACATACATACTTATACATCCAAACAAGAGCACATGCTGTGTGGAAATGAATGCCAGTGTAGTATTCGTATTGCTATAATTTAATATAGGCTCCCTGCTCTCTATAATTTAAAATTGATGGTAAACGCTTATGTCACTTAAGCTTAAATATAACTAGAAATGCAAATCGAAAACCACTTGGAACTTAAGCCTGAATGGTAAAGTGCTCAGGTATTGTCTCCTTCATATACTGTAAGGCTTTAAGCTTGGGAAGTTGAGTAGCTGGATAAAATTACAATGTGTTATCATTATTTAAGTATACGTTATAAATAAATTTAAGCATTTATACTTCTTGCTAAGCACCACTTTATGGGATCTTATTGCTTTGTAGAGCAACCAAATTGAGAACAGGACTCATATTTGATTTGTGATCCATAGTTTGTCATATTTTCCAGCTTAGCATCATTAATAAGGAGTCAGTAACATTAGTCATTTTGATGCTTCTGACACTTAATAGATTCGCTTACAGCATTTTTTCTAAATATACACCTTGAAAATTATATTTATGTGTGTACTATGCATGTTGAGAGGTCGTGTTCATGTCTCTATTGAATATACCAAAAGCCAAATGCGTAGTATTCGTATCCACCATTCTTATTCACTTCACAGACACTTTTTGCATTCATTTTGAAAAACACTTACACTTAGTTTTTTTTTCAAAATGAGAATTCCCAGTGTTCCCTGTTTTTTTAGGGAAGTTGATTCGTATATCATCTCATCAGCACATTGAACGCATTATGGTAATATGGCTTTTATGCTTATCGTTTCTGCTTAAATCGTGAAAAAATCTATAAGGATTTCCCTATATATACATATTATCTACGTAGACACTTATTCAAAGCTCAATATCTAACGATAGTCCCTAAATTTTCCCCTTTCAAAATTCTTTTCATGCGAAATAAAATGATTCAAATTCAAAGAAAAGTATTCTTCAGTTCCATTCTCCATTCATCCCATTTATCATCATCATCATGCAAAGCTTGAATATTCAAGAAAATCTGTAAATGACAACCACAGCCCATCTTCATCATCATGATAATGTGTGATATACTCATATATCTACACTGAAATGAAACGAATCCTACTTCTATGTTTTTGCTTCTAGTCGTACATCCTAACCCTAACGGCACGAGGTATATTACTGTGAGCACAAAATGTACGTTGTAAGTTCAACTGGAAGGGCTCAGGTTTCATTTGTTTGCTATTTTTTCTTCATTATACACCTCAATCCCCCATTTTTCATGTCATCCACCATTACCACCACCCGCACTTTCTCACTAAAGCATATTTCTTGCTCAGCTTCACTTAAGTCATCTTCTTCGCATATCAGAGGCAGCAGGAAACGCTTGATACGTAATCACGAGAGTGAAAGCTACAAAAATATTGTGTAATATCCCATCCAAGCAGCCCGTAGAATGCCAGTATTAGGGCAATTACGCTGTAGCCACTTTCCCCCGGAAAAAGGAAGAAGCATGTCGTTGGCAGTTTATTTCTTCGTTTACTTATACCACGCACGTCATAGGGAGCTAGTACAGCTAGGCGTACAGAAATAGAGAATGACAAGTTCATATATTCCCAGCATGATACTCTTCCGTGGAAGAGAATAGAGTCATTATTATTATTATTATATCGTACCTGTGGAAAAAAGAACACATTGGACGTGTTTATCATAACTCGCACACAATACAAGGTATATGCAACTTAAATAGAGTCATGATATAACGTTTGAAAGCGTAGTATGTATATCGCATGGGGATTTTCGTGGTATCACCAACCTGTCAACACAAACAATGATGAAATTAACTCTATTTGGTTTTCCGTGCGTGTATTTGTGCGGTAATTTAACTTTTGGTTTCTACAAAAGCAATGAGGAACGAATGCCAATGAGAAAAAAGATTTGCTGAAGACAGGTCGTTACGCAAATAAAAAGCTAGAATGTAAGGTTACATTAGTGCATGATATGCTTTTATATGGAATCATTTTTCTTCATTTTTCATGATGACTGTTTCATGTCACAGTGCATCACTTATTCTACGACTTTTTGCAGCCTTACTTCAGCAATGCTTTACAGTCTATTGGTAGCTAACAGATTTTAGTGATTGATACCTGAACCGAACCTGTGTAATGTTATGCATTTGTGGTAAGCCTTGTAATAAATGTGTGACATCCGGATTTTAGTCATTGTCATTGTGTTCATAAGTTTATGTACTACGATAATGTACGTAAGTGAGCTGTGAAAGATATCAGCCTTTCAATGTGTGGAAGTGAAAGTGGAATATTACAAATTCAAGTTTATTTCTGTATTCCACAATTACCTGTTGCTAAACAGAAACGCTATATCAAAAGTCCACAAAGTCGTGCTTGCGTGGGCTTGTGTTTTACTGTACATTCTATTAGGAGTTGACAATTTGAAAGCATTTACATGCCAATCGCAGGGTATATTTTGACAAGCGTCAAAACTATGTCCACAAATCCTGTTTACGACATTTTAATGTTTTTGCTTCGTAGAAAGAGTTTATGTGGCAAATACATTAATAGAAATAGTATTAAAAAACTCTTTATTTCTCTAAGAAATAGTGACATATTTCAAACCCTACTCCGTCTGAGCTCACATAATATATAAAAGTGGTATTGACTTTTTAGGATAAAATTCATTGCACAAACAAAAATAAAATACATCGTACTTCAGATTGCCCGGATGTCAAGCAAACATAAAAACATAAATAAAGAGATTAGCCAATCATATGTCATGGCGAAAATCAGCGGCACAAACATTTTGAAGAAAACACTGATTTTGTAACGTCAGAATATAGACAAGTAAGTGGATCAATATTGGAGCAAGTAAATATTACTTACGATTGGATAAGGCTTCCAGAAGGAAATGTGGACACAGAACCACTTAAAGTTGTCTATCAAATTATTCAAAGTAAATACAAAAGCAATGGCTTAAAGAAATTACAATAAGTGTATTGCTAAAAGCCTTGAGCAAACTTAAATAAGACTTTATTCCCTTGTTTATACTTTCAATTCAAAATTTTCCTTATATCTGGACATTTTCAAAAGACATTTGATTTGATCGCCATCATAAGTTTTATAATCTCCTTTAAGAAAGAAACAGGCTCAAACAGTATTACACTGACGCAACCTGCAATGCGTTAAACATCAAAACAGAAAATCAATCTAAATGTTTTTCAACTTTCGTTCCTGCTAGTAGTTTATAAACCAAGCGTATAAGAGTAGTATACTATAGATAGGATCTTTCAGCATTGTAACGGGCTGTTATTCCAAGTAATGATCACGCTTCGAGGACATGGGTGTGTCGTTACTGGTGTTATAGTAAAAAATATTTCTGCTCTAAAACTGCTCATGTCACATTCTCATCTAAAACAACCACAACTTACAACTGTGCCAAGTGAGCAGTAAGTATTGATACATGCAAGCATGGGTGAATCGTTTGATAAATATATTTGCGAGTAAAGTTGGAACATATACATGATAAATGCCTGTTTTTTGTTCACTAGTTTGGTTAGCAGTACAGCATTTTATGTTTTAAAAACAAAAATATGTTTTTTACTCCTTCTCTCGTTAAAACTAATGAATTTACGGTCACGGTGTGTAGTGTTTTTTTAGTATTGTGAACCACGACCATGAACTATACTTAATTAATGTAGGACCCAAAAACTTCTGTATTGCATTCACTGTACTAAATACAAGATGAGCAGTAGTAATTCCAAAAACACTCAAAATTCACTACTTTAAATGTAATATGAAATGGAGACTGGAGAATTCACTCAATACTCTGTAGTGTTTTATGTATACCATATACCTTCCCTTTCCATTTTTAATGACATCTTCTCCTTCCTGGCATGAAAATTGATAGATTGAAGTCAGTGAAATGTTAATGTAAACAATATGGTTTTCCTATATGACTCTTTACAAACACTGTTATATAGCGTACTGTAGTGGTATTATTATTATGAATAAACATCTTTCTGACTGAACTAGAATTTGATTAAGTTGTCTGTAACTTTATACACCCGGCTAGGCTCGTAATCGGGAACATGAATTCACTCTCTATATGTCTTTGCATGTTCTTTTTCATATAAATAACGATATTTTATATCGATTTTCTCTCTCGAAACTTTTTTTCCATAATTTGCCTGACGCTGTGTATTTAACTCCACTACATGTACTTCCTTTACGTTAATCTTTTGTATACAAAAAAGATTGGAAAGAGCAAAACCGAAAGAGACCGGACTCATCCACTACCAAAACAAAAAGCAGTTAATGTACTTCCTAGACTTTTATTGTACACAATGAAAAAGTTTTCCCTATCTTCTTTTCACATTTTGTCTGTAATGAAGATATGAAAAGTCAGCCTCGAGTTGAATCTTGTTAACTTTGAAAAACTCGGAAAGTATGATAATGTGACTGGAAATACACTGTTGCGCTTCGTCTCGCATATACACACACATTTGTTTTTCAATTTCAGTCAAAAGCGCCTCTAGTTTGAATCTGAGTATAGCGTTTCAAATATGATGTTATGAAACGTATTATTTACATATGTTTTTTTCACATCAATAAGCTCATTTTATAGTAACTTGGTCATTGCTCCGGCGGGCATCCAGCGAGAAATAAAGCATCACGCTTGCATGCATTTTTTAATGTATTGCTTATATAGTAATACCACCAAGATTGTGTATAAGGAAGGAACAATATACCATCTCGGATTTCTTTTTTCATCTTTGTGACAATGAAAAAGGAGATGACTCAGACATGACTAGCAGATAACGTTGCAGAAAATGAAGATTTAAAGAAGGGCTTTCATATGAACGCATCAGTTGGGACAGAGTAAGAACTTGTTTCATTAAAAAGTATATTATGCTCCGTCTCTAAATCACGTTCGCTGTTCTTTTTTTTTGCATTCACCGTATTCGCTAAAATCTTTCTTCTTGTAGGAGAACATGTTATATATCAAGCATTTTTATAGTGTATGGATATTCAAAGAGAAACTGGATATTCGCTTATACTTTCTACGTTGATCATAAACGGTTTGTATTTTGCTGCAACACGAGTTGTTGTTTGCATTTATCCTTTCGTTCATCCCTATAATCATTCTCATATAGCGTGGCAGCTGCTGAGTGTAATATTAGAAAGTTTATAAATATTGTAGCACATCCCTAAGCCGCGCAACCATGGTCGTTTTCCTCTCCATATTATCATCAGAATTTTTTTCTAGGTTAGCATGAAATGTGTAAATGTATGAGTTTGGGGAAAGGTCGTTTGAGTTTTAAAAATGCCATCAGAAAAACCAGTGGTTTGTCTAATATAAATCGTTGTTGTAGCGAGGCGAGAGGAGAGAACAGAGTGGAAACAGAAACACCGCATTTCCTCAGAAAAGGCCGCCCTAGAGGACAAACATAAATCAAGATGAGAGAACTGGACTGCGAACACACACCAGTGCATAAGCCATAAGCAGTCAGTAGAGTATGTAATACACATCACACCACACGTAGTATAAAGTCAAAATGCAATGGCATGAAGATGACCGGAGTATGAGAGTAAAGGCAGCTAATAAAACTAAACTCGTGAAACTCATAAAACATGGCAATGTGTTACCAGAATCAGTCTTGAATTTGCAATTAGCATCACATTTCTCACCAGCCATTCTTATTAGACCTAGTCGCCGCCGCCGCCATCACCACCGTGGCGTTTGTTTCCTATCTAAAATTCAAATTACTGTTGCTGCATCACCATACCTCTCTGCAATATTGCTTTCTATGGCGTTCCGTTGAGAGGTTGGTCCTAGTCATTGTTGATGCGTTTATTCCATATAGTATTTGATGTAATATGATGAAAAAGTTTCTGCTAAACCACCACTGTTGCTACACTCTAAAAAAGATGGGTTTTCCGCTCCTGTTTAATTTTTCCATTCATTTTCATCCTCTACGTATCTATTACTTTAAGCGGTTTTCATATATACGGGAAAAGGGCACAATATTGTAGGCTTTTTCTTGCACCGCATCATCCTATTTCATGTGTGTCATTTGGATTGGCAACACAAACGAGAATGCAGAATTTGATATTGCGTTCCACAGAAAAGCTATTAGTATGTGTATGTACACCAATTGCATATATGCCACGTTTAACTGTAGGAAATACGCACGCAAGGCAACTTTCTCCACAAACTCTTTCCCTTAGATAAATAATTGGTTTTTGTGGTCCCTGTCGTGGTGATGGTGAGTGACTTGGAGTCAAGCTCTAGTCAACAACGCAAGAGAAAGAGCAAAGTAGCAAAAGTAAACGGTAGAAAATCCCGTGTGCAAAAAGGGAGGTGCGAGGGAGACAGGGAGAGGGAAAGAGGGCGAGAGAGGAATGATATCATTTTGTATCATTATATTCAATATCGCTGCAAGGGAAAAGTTGTGAGTTGTGAGATATGACGTTTAATACAAGAAGTATATAATACCACTTTATTTTATGTATGATGACACATTATTATTAAAGTTAGCACACTGTAAACATAAGACGTATCCACTATTTGGTGTTAGTCGCTCTCTCTCTTGCACGTTCATCATGTTTCAGGGATTTTCGCTATTTTTTCCTGTTGTGAGTTGTGACAGAAGCGAGAAAATGCTTATACAATTTTTCTCTTTAGCCACTGCGACTGCCAGCAGTATGCATTCAGAATTTAGGGATGCATATACCGCAATGCTCACATGATTATTTGCCTTTCCTCCCATGAGTAGTATCAGTATCAGAAACTTCATATTACGCTAGTGATTTCACCAACTAAAGCTGCATTAAAGGAGGCCTAAAAGTGAAAGTTTGTATTAAGTTACTTAAAAGCATGTTAGCTTTGCAAGGAAGTAAGTGATATTTGATGTTGTGTGACGTTACACATATATAACACAAGCGTCATATCATCATCATCATATTGTGTGTACTCCCTTCAGCAAAATGACTGTTTGACATTAAACGTTGCAGTTAGAGGAACAATGACATAAACTTGGATCGTGGAGTATCATGTTAACTATCATTTGTCAGAGCATTGAGTAATTTCACTTCAGTCTTCGAGTCGACCTTCGCTGAACCTTTGGGTGAATATATGGACTTATGAAACATATTACGTGACGATTCCCGTTATTCAAGGTATGCATACCTACAGGTATCCTTCTTTTTCTTCAATGACGCTTTTACATTTTAGACGAGATACGGTCGAGCATACAAAGTTCAGAGGTAATAGGACTCTGTAATTTTTCATTTGAGACCAGAATTTTATTATTTTATATCATGTTTTCAGCAAAGCTTTACTAGGGCATATTATAGTAGTCAAAACAGTCAGGAGAAATTCAAATTTGTTTCTATATGGGTGTAATTTTTGCAAGCCACATCATAAAGAATTTGAATATCTTGCTTGACTTTTCAAACATGTTTCCAAGTCATGCACTAGTAGCTTTCATGAAATCATTTATGAGGAAGCAATAAGCAGTAGACTATGGTTTTACTCTGGAACTAGCTAAATTGTACAAAAATTTCGTCAACACTTTAAAATAAACTGGAAGTACACAAGCAAACGAAAGTGGTTTTATGCATTATACTCACTAGAAAAACAGAATAAATATAAATAGGCATCTCGTTTGTGACATGGAATGAAATAAAGTTTGCCGTAATGTGGTTTCATACAATATTATATTTTACCATCCTTTCAAAGACAACACTGAATGTTTGCCATTTTGATGGAATATTTAATGAGTAACAGACTTTCTGTCATTTCTCCATTTACCACAACGCCAACCAGTCGTTGGGGAATTTTTCTAATTCTTTCATGTATCATTTCTAGGCATATGACAAGAATTATTTTGTTTACTCGTCACAGATATTACATGTTTGCTTGGGAAAACGATGAGGATGGAAAGAAGAAATCATAATAAAATGGGATTAGATAAAATGGAATGATAACGCAAAAAAGCAAATCCTATAAAAAGCAAATCGCGTACACACTTAAGATATATATAATGACATGCTCTACTCTTGTCTCTTGAGATCATACTTCAGATTTGATAAT
>JAQIXW010003247.1:0-13533 GCA_034700685.1 Willowsia buskii | reverse complement strand
AATGCCCATCATTACTGTATGATTTATTCTTTTTACTTTATGAATAGCTGTAGAGAGTGGAGTTAAATCCATTATATGTTATATTGTTATTATTATCCTTTTTGTATATTTAAAGTGTATTATCTATAACTACGTAAGTATAAGAATCGCCTTGAGCGTTGTGTGTAATCAAATGTTCTCTGAGCTCTTTTGTTGGGGAAGAATACATGTCCATTAGTATTATGCGCATATACGTATATGTATACCTTGCTTTCCACTCGCATCTCTTTTTTAGAGTGCACCATTCGTGTCGTCCGTGATCGGTGGGAAAATCTTCGACTGACATGTTCGTTTGTTCTTGTTCTTCTTCATGAATGTATTCATCAGTTTGCTGAGTCTCTGCTCTCTTCAGCGACTTCAGCCGCTCAACGTGCTTCTTTGCAGAAATAGAGAGCGAAGCGAGGCATAAAAAACTCGGCTCACTCAGTACTCTATTTAGAAATGCAATGTGCTGTCAGTTTCTTGTAGTGGTTGGTGAGGAGTTGGGAATGGGGGAAGAAGAGAAAGTCATGTAATGAATGAAATGAGAGACACAACAGCAGTGGTCGTACGTAACTAGAACTAGTAGGGCCGCTTATACGACAGCTATACTCAAACTTGTAGTCTTTATGCCATATTAACTTTGCATGAAGGGTACAAAACAGAGAAATTGCTTGGTTGTCTAGTTGTCGTGCTTGTCGCTGTCGGCATTATTTTCTATAAACATTCCTACTCAAATCATCACAGTCTAGGCGCCCAAAAATATGAAGTAAGGTTTTATGTGAGATATGTTTTGATGTTTTTGATGAAAGTGTAACGGTATCGTAGTAGTCATAATAAAAAACAAGGTTTTGCAGGTATATATCCTAGAAATTGTGTAGGTATATATTTTTTAAATATGTATTATAACATATATTTTTTTTAAAATAAACTTGTGAAATATAAAGAGAAAACAAAAATTCTGGGGCATTCTGACTGTGACTGAGTTTTACTTTGTTTGTAATGGGAAACATTTTTCAACTAATAATAATAATTTTTAGAAATTACTTTTCTTGATAAGTAGCTTGTTTATATTTCAACAAATAAAATCACAAGTTTCTTAGAAAATAATTTTGAAAGTGTCAGTAATATCAAGTATGAGCAAGGGTCTATGAATATTATTTGGGCGGATTCTGTTCTTGGAATTTTTAATAATTTTATCGTGTCTGTAGAAAATGCTATGAATTTAGTGAGTTTCAGGCTCAGGAGCACTTATCAAAATCTTTAATGTCGGAGCCTACTTAAGAGCAAAATTGTGTTCGAAAAGTTTTCCCAAGAAGTTGTAGTGTTGAACGGAATATTGTTGCTCATTATTCATGCAAATATCTCTATATTAAATGAGCTGGTTTGTTGTGCAGTAACTTTTTTAAAGGAAAATACAAATGCTTATCAGATAAAGAACGATGTAATAGATGCGAGGGTATTTGTTTCATTCAGCGTACCCTTCTTCTCCGTCATCTCTCTCCAGATATTTTAATATGGGGGAAGTGGAGAAGCGAAATGAGAGCGGAATTATTGTGGTAGGGGTACGTGCGGTAGTTTGTTTGATCTCATGTACTTGATTGCTCCTGAGCGAATTTCCAGAGTTTTGGTTTGGTTGGACGAAGGAAACGGAAAAGACTCCTGCTTTTATCTTATGTCTATTGCCTTACCTTTCATTTTTGTAGACCAGAGAAGTAGTGGCGATGATGGAGCAGAGTGCATTGTTGGTCCTTCTCCTCGTCTTCTCTTTTTTTTCCTTTGAGTATAATATGCTGAGCGTTCTCTTGGTATGTGTTTGGAGAAATAGGATTGTAGGAAGAAGATTGCATGAATAATTTATTGTGGCAAGCACTTGTAATAAGATATTATTATGATACAGGCCCCGTATGTGTACCTAAGTCTAAAATGTAAATACATCTATTTAAGTAGAGTGTATTATGTCTGTGGCTCTTTTTTGAAGTTGGCCTCCACTGCAAAGTGAACAAACAATGAGAGAAAGCAGAGAGTGAAAGAAAGGCAAAAAGGCTCTCAGCTCCACAATTCTTTTACTTTGTATGCGTAAATATGCATACAAAGTCCTTATCTTTTTCGAGCAGTCAGCAGGGGACAAGAGGAAAAGAGCGAGATGTGAAATGGCAACAAAAAGAAAACATGCTTCCGATCTCTCTAAACAGTACAATTATTATATATAGTGATTTTACGTAGTACTAGTGTGGAGACGTTTGAGTTCTCAAGATGGTAATTATGATAACTGATAAAATGTTTAAGGAGAGTGAATATGCACGTATCTATAAAAGATAAATACTGGTTTTGAGCTGCTATGAGTGTTTGTTATGTACACACATTATAAGTTATAGGGTTGTTTTTCACTATGAGATTATATACGAGGCAATAGCTCCGCCTTAACTATCTTGAATGAGTGTTTTCTACTGGTTGGATGATAAAAATGTATTATAGTAGTTTTGTAGTTGTAAAATTCATTGAGTATGCAAAAGACCTCTCTTGCTCGTCTTGTCTGCAAGCGAGGCAGCCAGCAAACGTGAGTGGAGCTGTGAATATCTCCAGCTTTAAGACATCACAACAATTATCTTCATCACCTCATCTCTCTTCTCCGTTTACTAACATCGCAAAAGAGGAGTTTAAAGAAACAGTGGAAGAGCAAGTTTTCGCTCCATCACGTCAAGCCTATCCACTTTTGTCCATCTCCGTTGTAGTATAATATTAAGCTAGGGTATAAAATATTTAGTTGCGCTTGACTGACTGAAAATCCAACGAATAAAATAGCATGTAAAGTGTGAAGTCGTACACATACATACTTATGCAAGGATATAATGCACATAAAGAGTATGAGTTTTCATTCATTTTCTCCATCTCTGTTTTTCAGTCTCGTCAGTAAAGTAATGATGAGGATCATTATTCTCCTCGTCATGTCGTGGAGATAACTACTGTAAATTTATACAACTATCTAGCAGATAATATAATAATGATGCCTTTACGTTCAAATGGACAACGTAGGTCTTTCGTTTATCTAGATTAAAGTAGTTTGTTTGATAATATGGTTTATGCTCTTACATGTGTAAACTGTATGTATAATAAGCCGCTCCGATGCAGCGTTGGACAAGTGTATAACAACTTACCAACCTACGCAAAATTCTCCTCCTCCCTAAAGAAATGAATAAATAAAATTTGTAAATCACAGCAAGAAGTCAGGCATGCCTCTCCTTGTCTCTGGATCTCTTGATGCTCCCTATATATATACTTTATTATAAATGACTGGAAAATCTATTAGCCGTATTATGTTTACTGATATTATTAAACATTTTTTGTGGTCGCTTTTGTGTGCTCTCTGCTGGTAAATTATTTGAAAATTTCACCCTCTGAGGGCATTACCTATGCATTTTCCCTCCAGTTAGATTATAACTGGTGGACAGGTAATAAAAATGAGTGCTGTTTTATGTTATCATCATGTTTTTTTTACAACATGGCTATAGTTGCACGAAAAACTGGTAAACAACACACATATCTGTGCATATGCATAATATGTAGCTGGTTAGAGAATATATATTTTTTTTGCTCTACCTGCTCTACGAGTAATTTTGTTAATGTACATTTTATCATGTGTGACTTTTTTACTATTTGGTATGCCAATCTCTTTCTTTGAGAAATTTTCGTGTGATAAGAGATTTTATTCACTCTTTCAGCAGTGAATTTATGAGGGTTGGTGAATGCAGGGAAAGGTTAAATTACTACGTAAGAGTGTTCTTCATTGCGTCTAGCAAAACAAAACAGTGATTGTGCTTCTATCAAAAAACTGATGAATCTTGGGGTTAGATGGTAAATATTTTTTCACAATAAAACCCGTGTCTTGTTTTGAGAATGATTTAATGTCAAGGGAGGAGGAGAAAAATGTACCTGTGCATGATACATTTACTGTTTATATCTTTGAGAAACGCCCATTCCGACATTTCAACTTTTGTATTTTGTAAAAATGTGATGTGAAAAGGATATTATTGAATATTTAAAATTGAATTGGGAAATGGAAAATATTATTGTTAGCTTTAGCTACCGTATTCGAACCAAATGATGTATGTACCTATGTAAGTTACGCTTGGGCACTTTGTGTCTCACAATACCCCATAGACTCACCGTTGAGCCTTCAGAAATGCTTAGAAAATATGCTATGTAGAATATTATGTATATTGGATATATGTTTGGTTGCCTGCTTGGAATTGTAATTGTCTTATGTAACATGCACAATATGTTGACAAAATGTTTGAAAGGATATTTATGCGAGCAGTGGTTGGCATAATGGCAGGACGGATGAATATATGACATCGATATTTTATAAATTTATGTATTTTTATGAGATTCGGGAATTGTTTCAAGATGTATATTAAAGATACGATGGTATTATTATGGAATGTGTACCATAATGGATGATTAAATATTAATGACGATACGTGTAGCGTGTGCCGCAAAAACTGACTAAATTTTTGTTTCGAATTTCTCCGAATGGTAATGTGCAGCGAAACTTTTCTATGTAGTCTGTGCCAGTGAAAAAACCATTTTGGTATGCGGAGTATTGTTACAATAAAACTGAGTCTTTGCAAATTCGTCTTTTTGGATGAAAATCTGGGTCATAGGACAAAATTAAATAGACACATTTCATTGTAAATGACCTAGTACTTAACCTATTAAGTAGACAGTAGTAATAATGACTTTTATATGCCGTTACATATGCGTCTAGAAAAGTTAAATTGTACCCTAGTGAAATGACCAAAAGTCTTTATGGTGAAAGAATTGTGACCCTTTTCTAAAAGTCTTATAAGACGCTACTGCGCTGTTTAAGTACTTTTTACATTGATGATGACTGTGCCGGTAATGCGACTATATGCAATGAAAAAAGTATTGTACTGCTTTGGGGAAGGAGAGACTGGCCAAATGCAACAAACAAAACGATGATAGCAGACAACTTTCCGACGAATTCATGAAGACATAAACTGTAAAAGTGCTACTAGAGAATAAATAAAATAAAATAGACTACATACTGAAAAGGACATAATGCGTATAGACTAGATCGAATTGGAAAGTAAAAGTAGTAAAAGTAGAGTGGTTTTCAAGCGTGCTCCATTATGCACTTGAAAAATGAGAGGCAATAATATACAAGTATTATAGTACTCAATATGAAATTCTTCTTTCCTGTGGCAGACCGGCAGCGGATGTGTTTTCGTTTCTTCGTTGCGTTTCTCCTTTTTGTCTTGCCTCATCATCCGCATGATACACTATTATGCTCCTCCACCGGATTGTGTTGAATTTTTCATAAAATTAATTTGAAGTTGCTCCCTGTTTAGTTGTGGGAATGCTAGGCAGTTTAACCTCGCTATTTCACTTTTCCACTTTTTGGCACCGGGTTGTGCCGACAGCCCATCCCCACCACGTTATGTTGATAAATGATCCCATCCAGAACACATCGGTTATTCTGGTGTATCAAGCGCTTCAAGTTTTTGACCAGTTGTTCCAATATGGGTGAAAATCAATCTCTGCTGTTGATAGTATTGATGATGGTGATGAGGATATGTAGGTGTAATCTTGGCAAATGATTTTCTTGGTACAAGAGGGCAACGTGAATAGCTTAACGTTTTTGATTACGCAAAAGGTATTATATGACAGTGTGTGCCAGCCAACTAGTACGTTGATGACTCCCCTTACGACTTCTTTGTGCTCGACTTTTTTGCGGTGTACAGTTCACTTTGTCACGATGAGTTGTAACAATACGGCTGCTCATGCAGAAGGAAGAAAATTAAGCGAGTCGGAAGTTAAGGGGAGAAAAGAGAATGGCGTTTTCCAGAAGTAGCTCTTGAAAGAAAATCAGTGCGCGTTGTAAGAGCGCCTAGTTTTATTCATTCAGACCACAAGTGTTCCATTCTCTTTTACTCCTGCTCTCCTACTACTGCTGCTGGTGGTAGTCTGGTAATATTTATGAGATGGACACGCTGTCGACGTTGTTTTGATATGGGTGGTGGTGGGAGTTGATGATGAAGGTATACGCTGGCTGTCAGGAGTACAATAACAGTTGAAGTGGTGAAAGGAGAAAATAGCCTCTTTGAATGAATGAAAGGTCTGACCTGAGACCCATTTGAAAGTTGAAAAGCTGTAGAAGAAAAAGAAGGTTGAGATGAATCAAGCAAGATAAACTGTAAACAAACATGCCAGTTTTTAAAGGAATAAGTACCGCCATTTTTACAAGTAGTATTATAAAGAAAATCCAAGAAGCGATTTTTCTCTTGTGTGAAAAACACTTTAAATATGAACATTCTTAATCTCCAGCAGTTAAGTCAAGACAGTGTAATGGTAGTGTTACGCCACTATAGTGCATCATAAGCTTGATAGAAAAAGAAGGTGGTTCCGAGGTTACGTGATTACGGATGCTCTCTTGTTCAGGTGACAGGACAAGCTCTTTTAAAAAATATGTGTCTACCTACATTTAAGCATACATAGACTGAAACAGGGTTAAACTACCACCCAAACAAGCTGAGATAAGTTCTAAGGAAAGGGGAAGGAAGAAAAAATATGGGTATGGTAGGTAATTACACAAAGGATTTAAGGACAATTACGCAGACTTCTTCTTTCCGGCCACCACATCACACAGACTAGTAAGCAGAATGAATATAGGATCATTTCCGAAGCATAAGGAATAAAGATATTTATTTCCCCAAATACATATAATTGAAGCAAGTAAGGTTTCATATACAAAACCTTTGCATAAAGGGTGTTATTAGTGGTGCGCCTACAAGTTACTTGGCTTTATATGCCAACTAGAATCAAACTTGTGCAAACATGCATTCGCCCACCACCGTAGCCTCAGATAATGTATTGAAGTGAATCCAACAAAAGTATAAAATTTATAAAGAGAAGTCCAAGTTGCCGACGAAAGGACGTAATCTAGGAAGCTATCTGCGTGTTCTTTTACCCTTTATTACATCGACTCGTATGTTCGTGGCATGTATACGATGATGTGGATAGTGAATGGCAGTGTACATACATGGACACGGGTGCTACATCAGATGATTTTTGTGTAAAGACGTTAAAAAGAGAGGAGGAAAAGTAGGGTGTGCTTTGGAAAAAGAAAAAAATGAAATAACTTTTGTTGCTGAAGACCAAAATAAATATTGCGCTTTATCAGTGAAAGCTCTCATGTTAGTTTTCTGGCTAAGTACTCCATAAAAATCTATCTTTGACCATGCTGTCCTGTCTATATTACTGTTATTGTTATTATAGCACAAAAGAGAAAATTACGACGGATTTTTATTTGAGTACTTACCAACAATAGAGTCTGATATCTTTTTTGCGGGGAAAGATCCTCATGATGAGCTAGTGTTTTCCTTTTTTACTGGGATAGCTCGTAGCGAACTGGTTTCACAATTGCTGTGTGTGGTGTCAGAGAGGTGACAACTGCTTTGGTCCAGTTGGCTGCGCTGCTACTTGCTTGAAAATATATTATTGACACGTTCTTCTATATGTGGCTCGTTCTGACTTAAACCATTTTCTATCTGTTTGGCTGGAAGTAAATGGGACTAGTTCCTAGTAGTTTTGATTTTGTATGCTGATGGCCTCCATTTGTATTTCTGTAATGATAATACAGAGATGATGATGCTCCATTGTTGCAAATTCCAATGCGCTGTTGTGGTGTATTGGTTCCCTTCAAATCTCTCTTGATTTTGAATTAAAAGGCTTTAGTTAGATGATATTAAAGGCTTTGTATTCTGGAATGGATGGATATTCCAGCCAAATTAGTCCTCCCAGTTTATTTTGTGGAATATCAAGGATGATTATGACAATCATGAAAGCTTGTCTAGTTTCTGGGCTGTTGATATTAAAAATCAACCACAGCAGCAGCATTATGCAGCTAGCAACAAGAGGGAGTATAGGAGAATAGTTTGGCTGCAAGTTATGTACATCTGTACATAAAAGCTCCCACATTTTGTTTTTGCTGTCAACGATGAAAAGTGCTTTCAAACAGGCAATGCCTCATTTCCTGTGAGCTGCTCAGAGGTGGAGAGCGTTGAGTTGAGACCATGTTGGTTTTCCGCTTTCTCCATCTGTTTTCATCAGGTCAGAAAAGAAAAATCAATGGAATTCTATCTGTATTTTGTATCATTTCGGGTGATTTCTTTGTGTTTACAAAAGAGATTTGAAACGCGATTTGGATTGTATGTATAAACGTAATATACTCAAGTAAAATATATATGCTTACTCCGTCACATGAATCGACCCAAATTTGTAAAGTATATGAAAGCGAAAAACGGAATTTCATCTATGAATATTCTCCCAAAAAATTTATCCATCATCATTCAACTGTTCTACCACTGAAACCACATACTTCACAGTTTGTGCCACTGCTAAATTCACTGCATACTTCCCTGCATGTATATGGAATCATAAAATTCAATTTTGGTCTGACCGGTCATCCCTAATATCCGTCGAGATTTGTGAAGAGTGGCAGTGTGCACAATGCAACATTTAGTTTGTATTGTATAAAAAAGTTCTGATGTAACACGTTTATGAGTTTATATATAACAGAATCCTATACTTTAAAAACAATAAATCTGCTTTTTATGTATCTCCTAAGCCTATACAGATATGTACACAAGCTTGGGGTTTTTGGCAACGTGAAATCAAAATGGGAATTAAATTTACGGCTCATGGCAGTAATTCTTGATAATAACTTAACAAATATTTCATAATATATGACTGGTTTTCTATATGTACATAGTCTCAATTGTATGGTATCACGTTGGCTCCTGCCCGAGCTATTATTATGGTCGGCTATTATTGTGTGAAAGTAACCTTCAAGTTCTACGTGTATAATGACTACCTTAGTTAGTACTGCAACAGAGTATAATTTTTGATGGTTATTAATGGTACTAATTCTTCAACTGTTTTGGTAAATAAATGAGTTGAAAGCTAAAGACTGTTTTTGCGATGTTTAGAGTTTCCTTTAAAAGGTTGTATAGTTGTATTATACATAATGATAAAATCATAAGTAACCGAATTTAAGTTTACTTCTAATTTACCACGCTTTCTAAGGTAAGATCTATCGCAAAACTACAAAAGCGAACTTTTCTCCAATGAATACACACTATCCTTTTAGATGGCATGTGTATGAAAAGAACTCAAAGTAGCGAAAGAGTAGGAAAAAAACTCATGTGTAAACTTTTTGATTTACCTTTTCTCTAAAAGTTTCCCCATAAAACTGCCAAATTTCATAAGATCCGTCCACTTATTTGTCTTGTTTGTTTGCCTTTCTTTTGAGAATGATGTGCCTTAAGCGCGCAGAGGTGGTTGGCTTAGTGGTTGTTTCACTGGATGCTGCTGATGCAATGCTGTAGCACAGAAGCAAAGCAAAACGCAGAGGGAAATATAATGTATGAATTTTTTTCCTTGTGTTCCAGAGGTTGTTTTCATATGTACTGTTTTTTCATGTGCTGATTCCGCCAAATAGGTTGGTTGATCGAAAAGTTATGTTTTTGGACGACCTTCTTTGTCCAAGGAGCCCTCACCTCTTTTTCATTACACTTCCGCATAGTCCATAATAGTTGTTGCTCTTCTTCCATCGACCAGCGTACTTGACAGCAGCAGATACATTTCCAGATATCGTTTATGACATGATGGCGATTGTTGCGTCTCTACTTGCTCTTTTCCTTTTTTCTTTCTGATTTCTTTCGCCATCATCCATCTCTGGTCGTTCAGTGGGGACTTGGGAGTTTGCTGAGTTTCTTTTGCTGTCATTCTATTACTTTATACGCTTTATTTTCTTGATAAAGCCAGCGCTTGCCATATCTTCCTTCAAGCGTTGCAAACAAAGATCTACGTTGTGTTAGCCAACTTTCATTTTTTTTATTGCATCACCGCACGCTACTTCTTATTTTCATCCTGGTTCCCTTTCTTTCTCTGCCTTTTTAGACACGTTTCTTCCGTTTCGGTACACTGGACACATTCCCTCTTTAAAAGACGGGTTTCTCCTCTCTAAAAACATTTGTCACAAGAAAAAATAATAATTTGTGAAAGCTGCTTGCGCAAGTGAAACTTCCAGCGGAAAGGACAAGTGTATTGAGAATAATTTACACACGTTGAAACATATGTGTCCTTTCTTGGTTGAACCGCAACACACAAACACAACCAGAAGAAAAGGAAAAATTAAATGTTTACTCTGACACACTTGTAATTTTCACCACGTTTCGTTCTGAAGTGTATGTTCAACTCTACTACACATCATCAAGCTCTGAAACGTTCTCTGCTTTAGAATGATTATGTCTCCAAAGCTTTTTGCACTATGCTACTACGTAGCTAGTAGTAAGTAGTGACGAAAAAAAGATTAAATGCGCGTTAACTGCTTTCATAGGTACTTGAAACTGCTGTTCAGACTAAATGGACCTTGGAATTTTCCTACTTAAAAATCTACTCTGTAGAAACGAGATAGGATTCCAGAATACTGTAAAGCGTCCAGTTGTGTCGTTGGAAAGCGATTAGGGGCAACTGGTGTTCACTGCACTGCTTGGAGAAAAAAATGTGTGATTATTGTAGCACAATATTACTCTGCTTTCTTAATAATCTGCTATTCATATAATGATAGAATTTGAGTATTTCGATATATGCTTAAATATTTAACTTGCGACATACTTTGTTCAATCAGTGGCAGATTGTGAACTGAAGTGTGTGCATTGAATCAATTCAATCGTGAGTGGAAAAGAAATTTTAGGAGATTGTATTATACGAGACTGCACATACCTAAGCTTATGGAGGATGTGTGCATGTGAGTGTTTGTAAAAAGGATCATCTACTTTTTTGTAATTATGATTATTATACATATGCAGCCAGTGTGCATTCACTAGCTTTGAGTTAAATGTATGTATGCATATACCCTCAAGTGTTTCACAATGAAGGGTGATAATAGTGGTGGTGGGCCTTGTGTGTAAAGCAGGTGCATTATCGGGGGAAATTAAGACACCTGTTCCCAAAATCTCTAGAAAATGGCAAAGAATACGAAAAGAATTGGTAAATTCATATCATACCTATTAGTTGTCCTTGTGAATGGTCCGGGGAGAACATTTTTGTGAAAATTTGCGACCTGGAAAACCCGAGATCCGGGATTTAACGAACAGGTGGGCACTACACGACATAACCTTACAGCCTATGTTGTCTTGTCTCACTGCATCCTAATGCGTCAAGCTAAAGCAGTGAGGAATAGTGGGGAACGGTGACGCATAATAATATTTACTCGCTCACTAGCGCACAAGATCACTGCTCACTGTCTTCGTATAATAGAATATGTTGTATACACACAGAAAGACGTTTATTAGGACGAGTATATTATATCTTTGTGAGCTTCAAGCCACACAAAACGAAGAGCACACGTTTTGTAGTCGTATTTCTATTGTGCATTTTTCTTGTGTTCCTCTGTTACTCGTCTTGTGTGACCGCTCATACGGTAGAATAGAAAATGAGCTCTAACTGATACATGTAACTCGATGTGCCTCTCAACAACAATCATATTCCTTCAACATAACAATGAAGACTTCGTTGTTGTGGGCTGAGATTTACATTGGGTAGATCGAAAAGGTTCAACATGCTGAATCATTTACTGTTGTGGTGGATATGTTTGCTGTTTATAAGTGAAGTACAGGGGGTTGAAACAGGCAGGTATTAACTTTGACAAAACATCTTATACTAATCATCTTCATCCTACGCACATGCCTTTTCCTTGATATTTTTTTCTGCTTGCGTATATGATTTTTTAAAAAATGGGATGAGCTTATTTAATTGTTCAGGTTATACGAATATGCTTTAAAACGCTTGACTTAACATTTATAACTGTAAAAACTGACGCTTCTTTGCTGAAAAAGATCTTTGTTTGTATCGTTCTTTTGTGTGTGGGCTTGAAAATGTACTTTTAACCCGTACGTTTGACTTGACGTTTCCTTTAATCTATGCTTCTCTTCTCATTATCATACAGTAATGCCACAAACAGCTAATCGTTATATGAAACTTTTTAGCTTTAAAAAATGAGCCACAATTATAAAACCATACAAAATGGCAGTGCCTATGTGCCCAGTACGATATGATAGCAAATTGCTTCATTTGACAGGAAAAATGACTCAAAAGTGTGACGATCACATAGTCATTATTGTTTACTACCAATACGTAACATACATTTATGTGTCAAGTCAATAATTTGGCAAATACTGCAATAAAAGCGTGTAATACATGTGTACCAAAGCCAATATGCATTCCAATATATTCTGGCAGAACATGTTTATGTTAATATATGTAGTAGATTTTATACACCTAAATGATATGCTTACATCTTGGCGTTCCCGCTGCTGCCAATTTATGTACTGCGTAGTTCCTTTATTTTGGGTATTGTTCAGCGGAATTATATGCATGATGGTGTTTTGGTTGTGGTACTTTAGCAGTTCAGCACATTGTTGTTGAATAAGGAGTAAGAATAAAGTATGTGCGAGTGCGATAAGAGGATAAAAAGTGTTGCTTCTAGGCAGCAATGGGAGCAAAGTAAAATGTTACATCCAAGGCTATCTGCTGCCTTTTTGTGCTCGTTTTCTTCCTGTAATTTTCGCCCTTTCCTCGTCTCATCCTAGCTTTCCATATAGAAAAGGGCACGTATACGTTTTCTCGTGTCTTTTCACCAGCAACACAACAAAAAACACTATAGTAAATGAGTGCTAAAAACTGAAAAAAACATGTACATTTTGCTGTAGGAGCAAAAACGGAGGTGGAAGGAAATAGCAGACAATATGACTACACTACTGAGAGTAGAAGAAGGAAGGAACGTTTATTTTTTCCATCGGTTTCTATTTATACTGTGTATATTTATGTTGTACACGTATTACCTAAGGATTTGGTCATGAAAGATGTTATAAATGTGGTGGTGAGAAGGTAGGCATACTTATTAAACGCACAATGCTCACTGCTTACGTTACAAAAAAAATACATTGTAAGTACCCCGGACACAAAAAAAGATGCTCATTCTGTCTGTACATTACGAAACAAGAATAATATAAGATTCTACTTTATTGCTACCGCTGTTACTATTACTATCACAAAGTTCCACATCACCCATAAAACAAGACGAGTAGCAAGGAGCAAAAGGAGAGCTTACGATTTTTTCTCTACTTTACTTAGAAGTAGTATTAAGTGCTCATATGGGACTTGACAAATGTGGAGCATATATTTTCCCCTTTCTATGTGTTTGACTACTTCAGAGCCTTGGAAGAGCTCAAACGCTACCTTACTAAGGCAGGAGCTAGGAACAACAACAGCTAGCAGTTCGTTGTGGCTTTATTACGTAGATGAATACAATGAATCGTAGTTATGCGATTGTTACGTTTGTCTGTCTGTGTGTCTGTCTGTCCACGCGATATCTCGAGAACCGCTGGACCGATTTGGACCAAACTTGGTATACAGGTTCTATGGGTC
>JAQIXW010003246.1:0-13534 GCA_034700685.1 Willowsia buskii | reverse complement strand
ACGGAATTTTTCTACAAGGGTGCTACATACACCTGAGAACCCCAGTCTAACATCCAAAGTTAGCTAAAAGCAACTTAAATCGAAAAATGTGGCCAAAAGAAATGAGATGACGGAAATTTTCCATTATATTTAAATGTGCCCTAAAAGACTTCTTTGATCGCCAAGACAAAACTACATGACATTGACTAGATTGAACTATGCCACCCTTTTTATCGACTCCATCTTGCCATATCTGACTACTTTTTGTTCCTCAAATTAAAAAATTACAAGCATGGGAGGAATTATAACTCAGAAAAACAAATAAAAAAACCAAAAATACAGGCTTGCACATCAAGGCTCGGCAATCTCTTCCAGCGGCATCTCAGACCTTGAGCATAGGTGGGAAAAGTTAGTAAGAGTGAGGGGATATTACATGGAAAAAATTGATTGAATACGTCAAACCGTTTTAGAATGGGAGCGAAATAAAGTCTATGCAACTATTCTGATAATCCCTACGTATATATGACTTGAAATTGCATTAAAAAATATCCATACACTCGCCAGAGCACAACCACTAGTGCATCAAAACGAAAAGCACAGTTCCGAGCAGCCTTCACAACATTTCTGTGTTTCCACCAGCTCATGCAGCAGTATACTGAGCACTCACTTCAGAGACGAGTGTGAGTGAGGGAACACTTCCAAGCAGATATATTACTCTCCTTCGTTCCTCTCTCAAGTTACGCAGTTCACATGTGTGAGCAACCTGTTGGCAAAGACTGGGATGAGGTTTTTTTTTACAGCAAATCACATAATCGTATCATGGGTAGGTACATGTTCGATGTTTAGTTGTGCTGTTGGGAGATGTGCGGTGAAAATATAGCAGGAGAATAATCGTGATCTTTATTGCTATGCTGCCGCCACTTTGCGTCTTATTATTTCCATCCAAGAAATATTCGATTTTGTTCCTTATACGTTGCTTTAAATAAAGTAAAATCTGCATAAAAAGATTTTTTGCGACGTTTTTAACGGATATACCTAACCTTCTTAAATATTTGGGACATATAGGTACTATTAACAGACTGAGACGTGTGTGATCGTTATTACATCATGTAGCGAGGAAAATGGAATGCAAATGGAGTTAACACGGATTTATGGACATCCAAACAGATTTATTCATGCTCAGTCTGCACTCATTTCCACGGTAGAAAAGTTGAGTAAAAAAGTAACAGTAGAGTTTATGTTTATTTGAACTCATTCAATAAAACAACTGAAAACTACGAGCAGCAGCATAGCAGAGTCCATGATTACGCGTTAGACAGGTTGCACACATTTTTATTAGGTATATATTTATTGACAGGTTGTACACGCACCAGTTCACGACCACGGCGCTGTAAAACATTCATCTCATCTAAGTACAAATACTATATTATGTCATTAATATACAGCTATGTCTGTGTGTGGCATGGCTGCACTTCCAGAGAGCGAAAGAGGGAGTGGGAGGCTGTTTTCCCATTGTGTGTGCTCCACAAGTTAAATAAAGGCAAAGTAGTATAACTCATCGTAAAAATCATTCATTAGATGCTGCATGCTCATTATTAATACATTTTCACACTGCAAATCATTTCTCTGACGATTCTGCTGACTACTTTTTATTATGTAAGCCAAGGTAATGAAAAAAATGTAATAGCAATAATAATAATAAAAGTAAACGCTATTGTCATCATAACTTGAAAAAGTACACGGACCGAAGCTGAGACCGTATCCGGCCAGTTATCATCAACACATCTAAACATACAAGTGTGGCACAAATTAAATTCATTACCGACTATACTATGGTGATTACAAGAGTGATTTACAGCTATAAATGATTGCAAGTAGAGTTATTGAAATACATAAACTAAATTTGCAAAAATGCCTCCTCCCATCGTCTCCGACAAACCACCATCTGTCAGTACGGTGTCCATAGTATTTTTCTAATATGGAGAATTAAACATTTCGATGATATATGCTTTACTGAAGAATAACACCTACTTGAAATAATTTCAAACATGCTGATTCAGAAAAGCTAATCTTTTGGTTGCCCCGACGAGAGATGTGTGCACACTGCATACCAGTTGGTTCTCTACGTCAACGTTGTTACATGCTTCGTGGCGTATGAAAGTGTAGCAGGAGATAATGAATTACTTAATGTAATTATAAATTATTATACGTTCTTATTAAATATTTAACGATTTGAAAGCGTAAATCTCAAAATAAATTAGCATTATATTATATTGTTGCCAGCTGAAAAAAACAACAAATCTGCTGGGCTCAGAGTGAGCAAAATATATTTAAGGTCGCGTGTGCACGAAAAGGATTGAAGCCTGTTTACTTACTTTTAATAATGCATATTATATTTTAGTAGAATCTAAGTCCACTTCTTTGTGTATGTCACTACGTGCTATGATTATCTACTTAAGCGGCCTTGTCTGCTCACTGCAAAGTGCTTATCAGTGGAAGTAAATATCCATACTACCTGCAAAAAAGTTTCTGGTTTTTCAGGTAGCATAATATGATATGTATTGCTACGTACTTAAAATCTCCGGTGAAATCGACTGTAGGTATGTATAATATACATTGTAAAAACCCATTCTATGAATGTGTGTTATTTTCATTTGTTGGATGGTTTCTTTGTGTCGTGTAGAATCTCACGAGAGTCAGGGAACGCACTAGCTATACTACTGCAACAAAAAACGTTCTTTTTTTATTGACATTGCTAAGGTGATTCATTTGTTTAGTTTAATTTGTAAAACCCACAAGAAATGGAAATTGTGGCGTTTAAAATAAAAAGTTACATAAATTTACGTTTGCCAAGACAAAAAAGATATATATGTACATATAAATAATATGTAATAATACTAATAACGCTTTTATGGCCTAATGGTAGAGAACTATCTATGTGACTCCTAAATGATTTTGGCAATCCCTTTTTAAGCCAAGGTTTCACACATACGCACTGGCGATTTCTCAGAGAGCTGACCAGTCGCTTTGCTGCACTAAAGTAGCCTGTTGTAGTAGTAATACCAATAGCACAAATTGGTGTATATGGCAAAATAGCTATTGCATATGTATATGTAAAAGTAAGCCCACTTTATGTATGAAGGGATTTCATCTGAGACCCAAAAGGAGCAAGTGTAAATAATTAAATACCGTCAGAAATTGCTTTTTAAGCCTAGGCATTGGACATGTGATTAGAAAAACGTGGACTCACATCCGAATGAAGATTGAGTTTTATTAGGACATGTGACAGATTTACGACAGAGTCTCCAGAAATCGCATTCCCTTTTAAAGTAAAGAAAAGAAAGACGAAAGGGAAAAAAAGTGTGTGGTATGATGTCGTGCTGTATTCGGCGTTAGTACAGCAAACCTAAACTATTTTTTCTCAAGGGGAGTTTTTAGTTTAAAACGTGAGTATGAGTCTTTTGACTAAATATTCTGCTCTTCATAACCATTTGTATTTTAGTGGTTCCGTTCCGTCCATGTCCATTCATACAGCACCACCACCACCGGTTTGCACACTTGCATCAAACTGCCTTATTTTTTTACAATATACATTGTAGCTGTAGTATTAGCCCATGCCACCAACCAACAAATTCATCACGACGACAACCAGTCGGATGATACAGTTGTCGTGCCTTTTTTAATAATCTGTGGTGAGGGCAGTTTTCTTCTTAATTGCCTTGTGGCCATGCAGCTATGTACATTGGTGATTAGTTATTATGCATAATCATAAGAGTAATTTGTGTAGAAGTAAATAAAAATCTTGTAGCTATATATTGCCTTGAATTAGTCGATAGTAAATATTATATTTTCCTATATACAAAATGTTAATAATAATAAAGAAGAAGTGAATAATTTCAGTAGGAGAGGAATAATTAATCAGCTTTACCGTAGCTCTTGATGAGTTCTACGAGTGAAAGCTGGCTTCTTCATTCAACAGAAGATGCAATTTCGTTTGGAGACCAACAACGAGGGCCTCCTCCCACTGTAATCAAGCATCCAGCTTGTAATTGCATCGACAAGATCATAAATGTATATCTGTAGAGATTTGCCTAATAATAATGAAAATATCAAATGCTTGCTAAGAAATCCATACAAAAAAAAACAGATTGATTCTCATCATGAATCATGAAGCTGATAAGTATTATTGTAGTGATACAAATAATATACTGTTTACAAATGGTGGTGGTCGGTGGTAACGAACTGCCACGCAGTCACAGCAGTACTGGTGGGGTAAGTGGAAAAATCAAAATAGCAATTTAGAATCACATACTACATTACTGCGTAAGCTACATGTCACATTTGCTGTTTATCCATTTCAATCGAGACGCACTTTGAGGCTAACTATATAATGCCTATTTATTCATCGTTACACTCTCCCGTTATGATAATTCTACTAAAATAGAGCTAAAGAAAGAGAGAGTCAGTCTTCATCATCATCATCACTTGCATGCGTACATGATTATTATTGTGTCCGTTCGAATTTGCCAAATATTGCATAATTTTTAGATAATTATAATTTTCACATTGCTGATCGTAAAGAAAAAGAGGAGAACCACAAATAACCAAGACTTTTTTCCCTATATCAGGTTGATTGGTGGATGCAACAATGTGTGCATGACGAGACAACAAGTAAAACAAACAATATTATTATATGATCAGGATGAAGATCAGGATGGCGATCGTTGTCGTCATCATCATCGCCGTCATGATTATGTTAATGGTAATTGTACAGGTCCTTCCCTTGAAAATAATTTAGGTATAGCTATTGTTATCGTCGACATATATTATTGTGCATCCATTTCAATTCTCCGCAGGAATATTAACTGTACCCATAACCATTACATTGGCTCTCTTTATTTTACAACTTTGCTCTGCTCTTTGGCATGAGATGAGAGTGAAAAAAGGCGTGTATGTGCCTATCTCTCCGTGTGTGTGAGCCAACTTAACAAATAATGTGGCCACTAAACCGTTTTTGAAAATTGTAAATTGCACACACAAATAAAGTATCTACATACCATGCAAAACAAACTGCAATGGCAAGCATCCCGATTCTATAAATTTTATGTTCCGACACAAAAGTGACTTTAGATATGTCTATTTTGTGTGCGTGAGTTTTTATGTAAATTCAATTTTCCACAAAGTTGCTACACCTTTTCCATTATACATTATAATATGCTTCTACATTGTTTGTTTGTGTGTGTTATTTTGCATGCATAATGTCGACATTTAAAAAGAGACCCTCCTCTTCTTCTTTCACTTGATCTTGTTGTTGTTTTCTGTTAAGAAAGCTCGTGTGCGTATTATATTTCTCACGAGAGATGAGAGAGCTCGGAGAAGATGCAAAAAAAACATAACGTTCACAAGAAAAATAAAAGCGAGCGAAGTTACAAACAAACAGTTCGTTTCTAAATGATTATCTTGTCCTTAATGAACCCGGTAATGAGCTGCCCATATTATTATTATAGGCTGGTCTGCCCAACCTAACCCATGTCTCACAAAAGTTCACACACAGGCAAGCAGAGCAGGCAGTCTACTGACTGAGATCACTCACCACCACTCACTCTTAACAGAAGAATGTCAGTGGATACATGGCTTTTGTTTTTGCATCATCCACAAAAATCTTTACTAGCATTGATATTGTTTGATGAGCATTATTATTATAAGCATGGCGACGACCAACACGACGATTCAACTCGTTTCATGGGAAGTTGCGTTGTAACAGCAAGATCGTCATTATCATCATCTCTATAAAATTTTGCTAGATAAAATGCTTCACAATCATTCGATCCTCTCAGGTGGAGTTCGCCCCCAAATCTTGAAAATAATTGTAACAATTATAACGAAACAACTTGACTGTATGCTATGAGTGTTGTTTACATTGTTGCCTACTCACAAAACACAATAACAAAATAGTTTACCACATTTCTACAAAAAATAGGAACAATGCCACCTCATCCTTTGAAGACTGAAAAGTGATTATTGGAACAATTTTCATTCGTGCTATTATAATGATTTGCACTTCCAACTACAACTTTTCATTTTGCTGACCATAATGTAAAAGAAGTTCCGTTTGTTTTTGTCTGAAAGTGCATCATGAAAACCAATCATCGCATCTAACATTTGAAGTTCTTCAGAAATGTAATGCTTGTCACTGGTCCCCCCACCAGGGCCCACTCGATTTATCATTATTATTCGTCTTCTGTAATTTGAAACTGTAAAATATCAATAGTAATTGAGAATTGTATCTCATCACATCTTCCATCAAAACTCAACAGAATATATTTTCAAACGTGACATTTAGCACTCTGTCGTAGGATTAGCCTGTATGTAATATGATTACTTCATCAATCATGAGTTTTATCTGCGCGATATGTTTGACCACGTCATCATCACCACGTATGACATTTGATTTGTCAATTTTTTTATTTGTTTTATTATTTTCATAAAAATTCATACCGGTAATACTCGTTTATCATTAAAGGACAACGACAAGCAATCGGAGTTAAAGAAGCACGTCTGTAATGTCAACGTATAAAATTACTTTTCACTGTGTAGACGAATCCTTTTTCATATTTATGTCGAATGTATTACCATGACAGTATAACTACGTTTCATACTTGGCTTGCCGACGAAACATTTGAAATGAGGTGACAGCACAAAAACGACTTGAGTATAAAAATGCATCCTTACTTTTTTTTCTTCGCCCTGCCATTCAATGAATTTCCAGGTACATAATCGTAATGCATCATTTGGCAGTGAACACCATGCTCAAGCATTAGACATCACAAGTCATACCAAAGGATCAAATCAAAAACGACCAGTTAGTTTTAATAGCTGGTGAAAAAATTACACGGTGAAAATTCCATCTCACTCCACCAGCAAGAGAAGAATGCTAAGAAAGAATTAGAGGAAAAGGAGAAGAAAAAACCAGTCGAAAGAGAAACAAGAAAACAACAACCAGAAAAATACGAGCCAAACTCATGGACTAGCAAGCATGTTGGCATGGCACACACATAACCAATTTCATGTCATGTATAACCAGCAGATTAAATCATTTCTTTTCTTCTTAATTTCCAAACGCGTATAAACTCTGCTCGTCTTTAACGCGCTTTTCATTCAATAAAGTCATCCATCCATTTTTCTCTATTGAGAGCATTAGAACGCATCAAATACAATAATAATCACAACGGGCTCATTGTTTCTACTTTGTGCAGAGTTTATCCATGCAAAAATTACATCAATAATAACTCCATGGGTTTCTGTAGATTCGACTTGTTTAATGCACTGCATGCATGTAGGATTACGCCTCTCAACTGCTGAATAGGTATACAGTCAGCTATTCACCAAAAAGTTCTTGCAAGCTACTACCACCAGCTGTCAATCAGAGAAGCAAAAAATATCTCGACAAGTAATCATACATTTTCTTTCATTAATTATCATCTTCATCAGTGTTACCATTATAATCTCTCAGATTTTTTTTTGCGAATCTTGTACTCTTACACGCTGTATAGGTGTGTTACAATGACCGTTGCGTGGAAGAGGGGAACAACTTAACAGAAAGAGAGAAAAACGATACCATTTTATTTTAGCTGAAGATTTATCCTGTGTATGGGTGTTTGCACGAATTTGACTACCTATGTACAATTGTAATTATATATTCTGTAATAATTGAAAAAACATTATTATTATTATTATTATTATTTATTTTCATACAAACACATATGGAGTTACGGTTTTCATGCGGATTTTTTGTATTACGATTCATGTACACAACTTAAAACTGGAACTCGTCTTTTTAAAAACTGAGATTTTGCCAGCAAGTCGGACCAAGCCCAACCGAGTTGTTGTGGTAGTTTTTTAAGGGCGGGAGAAAATTGAGATAAAGCGTTGATACCCAAGAGAGTTGAATAGAAAAAAAAGATGATGAAGATTCAAATAAATAATATTACTAGCTATTCTTTTCATAGTTAAGACTCACACAACCACTAACAATAATAGTAGACCGAAGAATAAGAAAAAAACAACTCGTCGATACAACTACTTCAGTACACAAGAGCAACTACTACTGCTCCTGCTGGTGCAATTAGTTAATGAATAGACCGGCTTCTTAAATAACCCTAACCACATCAAGAGTGATATCCATCCATCCGACCATCATCCTATTCATCATACCTTTTTAAAAGACTGTAAAGTTGCTATATAAAAAATAAGAAGCCACCCAGTCAGTTCACTTTCAAAGGAGCAGAGAGGGGAAGCCGAAGAGTTGCAATAAAAACTGCATTAGTCACAATAACACACTGCATTATTATGGGACGACGTTTGACTTATTGATGTTTTTCTAATTCTGCTCTCAGTGATTGCTGACTACGCAGTTTGTAGCAGGTCTTCGAAACAATTTTTTATAGTCAGTGTAGTGTGTACCATCCAGACATCTTACTATAGAGCACATAAAACAAGGTTGAAGGTCGTTACCACCAGATACACATGGATTTTTCTAAACATATAGCTGACAAGAAGAAATTCAGACTGGTTGAGATCTAAATGTCTAAACAATTTTTTTTGAAGAATATGTAAGTCGAAAAATTGCACAATACGTGATCATACTTTATTTAAGTTGATAGGTTTAGATTTATTTAGAATGAACTGTGAAAAACAAAAGGAGGAAAAAAACCCATAATTAGCGATCAATAGTTATAAATTAAACTAATACTGCATAGGGGATTAGCTCCTCATCAGCATGGTTTTTACTTGCATTGCAGACCTGTGCATTCATTCTTATTTAAGCTTATTATTATAATTACCTACATAGGTTTCAAGCTCATTATATCATTCTCGCACACGAGTTTTTCATCCAGACTTCCTCAAAGTCATGAAAGTTGACTCTACAAACTAAACGACATACCTAGGGTCCGACTTTGTTCTTGATGGTTTTTGCAGTTTCAGTCACAAGTAGAACCTGTGAATTTCCAAAAATTATGCACGTATTTTCTAGCTAAATTTACATAAGCACCTACATAGGTCAAATTTACTAGCACAACTTTGGATAATTGATCCGTAATGTTAATTATAGGTCTGGTTAAACACAAATTGTTTCGGAAAAAATGATGTATCTACATTTATCCCTATTCCTGGCTTCGCTTAATGATGCATGAAAGCATATATGATATCAAGTTTTGAAGTTTTGTCGTCACAAGGTACGGAAACAAATGTCTCCAAATGGGTGAAGGGACATGGATTTTAGTTTTTTGGTAGATATTCATTCAACGATCATATATACAGTTACAAAAATAGATATAATCTTCTTGCCACGGTTAGATTTCGATTGCGAGCAATGTCTAAACATCTGTTGTATTCTCACAGTGCTGAAAAAAGGAAGCAAGAGAATGAGAGTTGCATTGTCGTCATAGCATTATTTGTTTCCATGCTAGTAGACAAGTTTTTTTTCTCTTTTTGAAATACCTATATACATACTACATGCATACATATAAATATCAATTGGAGATTGTACAAAACACGCTGCACTGCACACATTCAAGGCGACTGCCCTTAATCCAGTGAGCAAAGACCCTGTCTCCCTGCAGCAGCGTTTGTCGAAGAGTATTTAAAATGACTAATGACTAAGCTATCATATTACATTCTCTATTCAATGTGTGCGTTTAACTTCCAACTTGATTCCGTGAACACATAGATGATGGTACTGTGAGAGTGGGATTTCAGGAAGTGCAAAGCCATACTAATTCCCATTTGATCTATCTAGGTGGATACATATGTCGATTTTTTCGATACGTAAGAGGCAGAAATGTATCGATGCTTTTCCAGTCCACTAATATTATGTATATATCATCATGGTAGCAATAATGTGTTCGGGAATGGGAATGAATGCTACAGTGTATGTCATATGTATATTGCATGCAAGAATTCGGGATCGGAGCTTCTCAAAAAACAAGCTGAGAAAAGAAGGGAAGTTGGAATAAAAGAAAGCAACCTACAGCAAGGCTTAAGTATGCAAAAGAATCCCCTGAAAATGGTAATTATAAGAGAAGCTGAGTGATCTATAGTTTCTAGGTTGCTCCAGTTTTTATCTAGTGCATTATCTTCATAGTGAATCATTTTGCCGGTTGTATCATCATAAAAACGAACTACGTCACAGAGATGTACCGTTACGTGGTTAAATAAAAATGAAGACAAATATTAGAAAAATATTAGAATTACGATATTGATTCAGAACTATGCTAATTTGTTGCACTAACGCTTCGCATAGATGTGAGTATTTTATTAGGTACCGGATCCTAATACTTAAAAGGCGAAACTTGACAAACTAAATATTTTATTGCGTATTGAACGCGTATAACATCACCTATAAGCCCAAATGTACTTTATTTCCTTCTAACAATAATTTTCACAACTCCTCCTGTGTGGCTCGCAAAAATAGTCAGTGGAATACATTAAAACCAAGTCGAGCACGGCATGGGTTTACTTAAGACCGACAAAAAAACTCCGACTCTTCTGCAGACGATTATTTTACGTGGGACTAGTGCTATTGATTCATTCCGTATATGAGCTTGGCTCAGTTCGTAAAACAATTCTCTTGTTCCCTCTCCTGTCTAACATTAGCAGTGGATGTAAAAAGAGTCGTAAAAATTGGTAGCGCAGGTGAGCTTGTAAATGCAATAAAAGGAATTTTTGAAAAGCAGAGTAACAGGGGCAAAGCAACATCAACCTACTCCCGAAAACTACACTGCCATCCACGAAATCTACACGGCTTGCTAACCTATTATCTTACTTTTTGTTATTTTCTTCTTATGCAATCATAACAAAAACCACTGGAAGCCAACATGAAACTGACAACTGTTGAGTAGAGCAGAGAGTATCATGCATGCAAAGTCAAAACAGAGTCTTGCCGACTATTAGATTCAAGATATTTCATTGCTTGATAGCGCTCCTGCTACCACATCCACTCAGCTATAATATGAATATTACAAATGATTCATTTCACCATCGCCATATTATGTTGATCTTTATTTCAAGAAAAAATCATATTAGCCAGTAGATATTACTGCAGGGGTGACGCACACTGAGAAAATTAGCCAGCAGTAGAGTACAAATTTGTGCGTGTTGAAATGAATTTTTTTCGCAAAGTAAATACCGCATTTCCCCATGGCACCATAGGCACCATAGGACATGGCAAACAAAATTCACACACGTAATATTCGTCTATACTTCTAAAGCATGTGATATGGAAAATGGGCATTTTAAATCACCCAAAATATTCTACTCGTTCTTTTTTAGATCCCATGCCTAGAGCAATATCGTCAGTAGTAGCAGCGAATTCATTCAGTTGGTTAATCGTGATAATAATAAGGAGGTTAATGGAGAGAAAGACGAGGATGATGGGAAAAGCAATTTCAAGCTTAGGATATCCTGTAGTGCGTATCATCCTCATCTCATATTGTATCTGGGGTAGTGCATAAGACAGAAGCACATGCATACAAACTGGCTCACTCGCTGAAAGTCACTTTAGTAATGTATTCCACTCATCTTCTTATTACACCCAGTCTTGATGTTTTATTCAATTTGTAATAAAATGATAAAAACAGACTTAACTCCACTATCATCATTCATCATGCAATGTTACACATATTTTTGGCAGTAAGAAAAATTATCTTCCAAAAAGTTTCGTGTATCTAGCTTCATTGTTCCATACACGGCACACAAATAAAAAAACAACATTTTTCCTTAAAAAATTACAGAAATTGCTATTGCAACAACTTTGAAGAATGATTCTTGCTTTTGCCTCCCACAATCACCGAAGGTTCACACTGCTAGGGAAGCTGAAAAATATTATCATCATGATCACATCACCGCCGCCACCACCACCAAACAAACCACACCATCATTTGCAAGAATAATGATGATGCTACAAACTACTACAAAATGTTACAGATACCTACCTCAGATATGAAATATGAAATCCTTGCTCTTCGTAATAACACCAAAAATATATTATATACCTATTACATTATCGTTGCTATTGCTACAAATTTTTGTGGTCGTTTCTCGTTGCATTTATTATTGGTAGAGACAAAGTAAAGTTGTGTTTTATGTGGATACCAGCGCACAAGGCTGCGATGCTTCATCATCCCATTATGGTCATATTGTAATGATGAGGCAAGCCTTGCGTGTGGTCAACTCGCACAACAGTGATTACGACCTTCCCGAGTAAATAGTTTGCTCCTTTTTGCTTTTCGCCTCTTTTCTTTTTACTCCATTTCTGAAAAAATATCATTTTCTGTCTGTTTCATCATCAAATGATTTTCTTACTATCAGTAGTGGTCTCTTCTTTGGTAGCAGTGTGCTCGACTTCCAAACAGTAATGAAAAATATTACATGTATGTATGTACTAGAACTCCATGCTAGTAATACCATCCCTGAATCTCTGTTAGTGTGCTTTAACTCCACAATCATCATCATCGTGTATACCACCATCATCTTTATTTACGTCATGGTGAGCGAGAGAGCCACAATCACAAAACTAGGACTACCTAACATACTCCCTGAATGTCTCTTGTTTTCTACATTGATAGATATTATGATGCTGATGATTATTATGGAAATGACTGCCTTCTCCTTTGATGACGAGTCAGTTTTATACTTTTATGGAGTTTTGCTTTTTTATTATTTTAACGCGTGTGAAATCTCAAAAAGCTCAAAAAACGATAGCAAACACAAAAGGAGGAGTGAGGGAATAATAAAAATGGGAAAGGAAAGACAGAGAGAAACACAGTAAGAGGACAACCGGAGAGAGGGAACTAATGTGAGTCAGTAAATAAAGTAAAAGAAATACTGATTCCTGCTGGGGGAAATCCATCAACCCATCAAATCAAATCTATCTCACTCACAAGCATGCAGAGAGAAAGAGAGAGAGCGAAAAATAAATATACTATGCATACAGGCTTTTGCAATACGAAGTGTAGTTTACTCTATGTAATAAATGGGTATTTACACAAAAATAGTTTGTCGGAACTACAGGTCTATATACTATAGTAAAAATCTCTGAACTAATAATTAGCATTGCTATTATAATGAGTGACGACGGTTGTGGTGAGAATATTCTTTAGACTTGGGTGCTTCCTAGAGACAACTTGAAAAGGACGGGTTATTTGTAAAGGAAAAATATTCCTAGAATTTCACCGATTCATTTTTTTCCTGAAAAGTTGTACACCAAATGTGGGCAATTACTGGTACGGTGGAAACTAGAATATTGATTCAAGTCACTTCTTTTTCAGATGAAAGATTGGTCTACTGAAGGGGAACAAATTGTAGCCATCAGCAATCCAACAACAATAACACCTAATGGCAATGCGCGTTTTGCGAGTTGCATCTGTGAGTAAACATTGCAAAGAACTAGATAATAATATCAATTGGGGTAAGATATTAGCGAGAAAAAGCGTGTGTATTATTATCAGAAGTTGGCTTTTATCCCTTTATAAAATCTCTTAACAATCTTAACGAT
>JAQIXW010003245.1:0-13535 GCA_034700685.1 Willowsia buskii | reverse complement strand
CGATGAAATGATGGCGATGAAATGATTGCGATGAACTGATTGCGATGAAATGATGGCGATTAAAATGCCGGTCACCTTTGATAGTCCAAATCCGTATTGCATCAACCTATGCATCAAATTAATTTTTAATTTTTAAAGACTTTTATGCCTTCTAATAATCATTAGGAGATATTTTTTACTTACTTTATACTTGCCAGCTTTCATCCCCTCCTGTCCCGCATCGCAGCTTAACACTTAACGAACATTTTTAGCTCTTGTTTGCCTAAAAATATATACCGGGTGCTTCATAGTGTTTATAGTCACAAATCCAAATGTAAATATTTGAATAAAATGTACATACATATTTTTCGTTTATATTTAATGTCACAAAACGTTACAAACCATTTTCATTCGATACACGAAACGTTCTACGGATTCAACAAAGCAACTTTTCTTAGCTTGTAGCAATTTGTGATTTTGACAATTCTGTAAAGCCTATTTGTTTTTTCACTTGCATTCACTGGTATATTTAATATTCATCTTTTCATAACGATTTCATATTTTTTAAGAAAACTTCTAATGGTTAGGTTATTACGTTTTAAGTTGAACTTGAGGACAAACAAAGTTCTTCCTAAAAGCATAAAAGCTTTGTCTCTTTAATACATCAACATATATCATGATAGCATGCAAACTCAAATAAAACAGTAAAAATGGTACTTGAAACACGAGAAACGGGTGGGCATAAGGAGTGTTTTCGATTACTTCAAATCCTATTGAGATTTGAAATGTGAGTTTGTTAGATTTTTGCATACCTTTTATCCAATTTAACTTAAGAATTGATAAGTACGCCATATAAACCCATATTTTTCTTAACGGATACCCATCAAACTCAACAAGTAAAAGAGAGCAGGAAATAATAAAATCTGTCAGCAGCAAAATCATATCATGAAGATAATTCACAAAATACCTGTCTCCATCCACTTTTTCCTAAAAAGTGCGCTTTCTCTTTAAAAAGTCTACACAGACGTCAATGAAGGCACACAGAAGCAGTGTTTACCTAATTGAATGATTCGTTTGCTTACAAGCTGTAAGCTGATGCACAGATAACATAATATTTCTTAGAATACCAGCAACACCAGTTTGCCTCCAGCTCAGATATGACTGTCGGCTGAAGCGGAAGCACAACGCGGTTTTATTCCGGGAACCCTTTTTTGAAGTAAATTTTCAACCACTTTTAACCTTTCGTTTGTTTCAGTGGATTTAATAATACCATGTCAGTAGAAACTTATACTTATAATGCACTACTTACCCAATACTAAATTGTTTATGAAGCAAAGAAAATTTATGTTATCTTTGCCCAATTTACTTAAAGTTTAAAATATTTTATAAAAAACAATATTAATCATTATATCATGCTAAACATCTATTTTAGAGTTATTTCTCTAATATTTCTTGCTTGTTTTAAAATATTTTCCCAGCGCCTACTTTTGCAAGTTTTAACATATAAATCGCATTTTAATTAAACACTGCTTTAGAATTGTACCAGTGCTTACGATTCGTCTATCTTTGAAGTTTTCAGAGTAGAAATTGGCATCACAAAGAATTATGAAAATTCCAAAGAATGTGCTCGATCTATAAAACATACACAAAGCAAGCAAATATCTTAAAAACCTTTCGTCCGTGTTTTTGTTTTTGTTGGAATACATCCGCATCAAAAATATTTGATACAAAAGTCTCCAAAAGCAGAAAACATAGGAAACTTGTTCGTTTTGAAAAGAGCATCAATATCATTTTTATCTTGACATTCACATATTTACAGTGAAATTTTTGTTCTGCTTTAAGTGTACTTGAGAAGATGCAAGGCTTTGCATAGGCTTAATGAAAGTTATATTGTCAATGTTCATTCCACTTTTCAATTTTGATGAAAGATTCATTCATATGCGACTTTAGAAATGCGAAATATTTCACCTACCACGATTTCTATTTGAAATCGTCCCACAAAGAGAAACAAAATTTGGATGAACTTTTCCCAAATATTTTTATATAAGAGGATTACAGCTTACGCATTGCTTACCAATTTATTTACCATCTCCGACAATACGTTTCAATGCATACTTCTGAAAGTAGCATCACCTTTAAAAAATACAGGAATCAAAAGCATTTCTATTCAATCAACGGATATTTTGCCGTAAAATATTTTACCTTCAAAATAGTATGCCATGAAGCAATCATAAATGTAAATATTCGTCAGTTTAATAATTTAGTAAGAAACTTTCTCCAAGCATTTGGGAGCTACCACTATTTTGGCCAGTAGTAGTCCAAATCCAATAGAGTTCATGACTCATCAGAAAGATTCCCACGTGAGTTTCATGCTGACTTAACGTTACAACTTCAAGTTCAGCACTTCTTTTATCCAAATGTTATGATGTGATTGACATCAATGTGAACTACGAATGCCACGTTTTCAGCTAATGCGGCAGTTTTCCAGAAGGATGAAGGCAGATTGAGTAAAAGGTGAAAGTTTTTACTTTTAGCATGCGATTATTATACAACTTGGAGCTTGTTGATTCAACATAATTTGTAATTCGGATCTTAAAAATTTGTGTACTGTAATTTTTAGATTAAGGGAAACATTCGTAATAAAAAATTATACCTAAAAATATGAAATATCCAATGTTTTTCCAATGTTTCATAAATTTTTAATAAAATTCAATGCACACACGTTTATTTCGATGTTAAACTTAAAAGGATGTCCTAAGTTCTATAAAATTGTTTGCAAATTATTTCACTCTTATGTAAACATCCGCTTCAATTGAGAAACATGCATGCAAACATTTTAGTGATTTAATGCTTACGATAAAATGAAAATAAATGCATTTAATTTTTGGTTCGATCAATATTTATGAACATTTTACACTTTCTAGAAAAAATTACGTAACACTTTTTGTGGGTGGGGGTGTCCACTAAACTGTTTAAATTAGTAATTGAAAAAGTACGAATTATATTTTACTTTTTTCCCGAGTTACCAACTTAATACACAAAAAGCCTTACAAGAAATCCAGGAAATTATTCAACCCACCACCACTCCTAACAGAACTCATCCTTTCTCCTGATAAGGTCACACGTTTTGAAAAGATAACGGCCCACTTCCTATTAATTATTCGAGCTTTCTAGACTCCAAGACGCCACCTGTAATTAATTTTTTAAAACAACCAATCGAAATCAATATTTAAAAAAATAACTTTCCGTTTTTAATACCTTTTTGCCTGTTGGATATTCTTTTACAATGATCAGTTTTCCGGTTACCTGTAAGAAAATAAGTTTATCGTACTTTTGATTCCGATGGTCCAACTATTTGGCTCATGTAACAGTTGTTTGAATCCAATACTGTATGCCCTGCTTAACCAAAAGTTTAGGGAATATTTTAAGTCAATATTTGTGTTTCGATTCTTCTCTCATATTTCATCTTCCACGATATCTGTTGCGTCAATAGAGAATAAATTTGATACGGGCTACTTTCACATCTGGATTTGAACTTGAGGAAACACAAGTGCAAAAGCTAGACACAAGAAATTGGTTTCGGAAGAAATATCCATTTAGAATGCGAGTGCAAGCTGAGATGAAGTACAAAATTGAATTTGGTGACGTTAGTTCAAAATGTTCTACAGAAATGTACCTAAATTTACTTGCTAAAATGTCTAGAACAATATCTGTATTGCAAATCTGCAAAGGCACGTGTTCGTATTTTGCTGGAAGTTTATTTCTAGTACACCTTTTTCAACTCATGCTGACAGTTTTTCGAGTAAGCTCGCACGATGCATACGCTCGGCATATAGTTCATGACTTACATGACATCACAAAACTAAAGAAATCATTTTACATTTTATCAACCACATAGGACTAGAATTTGAAAAAAAACATATATTTTACTATAATTTATTCAAGCCTCTAGCAGCTACTGCAAAATATATCATTGTCACAGACGATTGTTTATGCTTCATTCTGTCTCTTTTCTCTTTCTATGTAGCTGACATTAAGTATCTCACAGCATCACAGAGCCGTTACATTTACTGTTGACAAAACACTGAAGCAGACAAATTTACAGGCCTATTTAAAGAGCATATGGTGCACTTGTGTTTTCATTAATAAATGATGATGACACATCCCTTTTCAAGTGTTTCCTTTCTCCCTTTATTATTCTTTGCTGTAAGCCCATACATATGTAGACACGCTGAATAATCGATATTTTTCATATTATGCTGGAAATTGTTCATGCACTCATTTTAATTTAGGGTATTCAAGGAACAAGTCTTCCATTCAGTTTTTTTCTGATTTGAATGAAAAGAAAGGCTCACTGCTTTTCACTCCAGAAAATTGAAAGAATTCTGAAGCTAGCTTATTAAATATGCTGATTTGCAGAATTAAAAATAAAAGTGCGTGGAGTTGGTTTATTCTCAATTTGGCTGTAGCAGACTTGCTTGTTATTTTTTGTTGCATTCCGGCCACACTTGTTGCAAATATTTTTACTCGTGACCAGAAGATGAACTTTGTACATATTTGCTTTAAAAGTATGTAGCCTAAGGTTGAATAAGCAAATAAAATAAACGTGGGAGACGATACACAAATATTTTCTGCTACATTTCAGTTTCAAAATTTGTCTTGCTTTTGTGTTGTTTTGCAGTATGGACATTTGGAGATGCTAAATATAAAACTGTTGCACATGTTGAAGGCTTGTCTGCCATATATCCAGTTTTTTCGCTCGTAGCCATTTCTTTCAATCAGTAGCAGCAAGTATTTCAGCAGAACAATCTAAATTATGAATAAAGAATTTTGCCAGCGGCGCTTACAAGTATCAAGATAAATCTGCAGTGTTAATTTTGTTACAACAAATTCCTACTCCCACATATATCACGTGCTACTGTTACGCAAACAAGACTTGCAAAAAACAATGTAATTTTATGCATTAGTTAAATTCATTTGTTTCGGAGCCATCCATCGGTTCATTGGATTATCACCAAATATATCAACTTCTCAAGATTTAAAATGAAAGATAAATTAAAAGCCTATATGATACAAATTATTTTAAAGCTGACTACTTTCTAAAAAGCCATGTACTACCAGTACACAGTAGGAACACGTTAACACGTAGGAAAGGAAGGGAAAAGGAAAACGTAGGATTTTACTTGTAAATTTTTTGCACATTCGATTCAAGGATTATATCCAAGAGCAACTTGACATCGCAAGGCATCGTGCACTTAACCGAAAAATAGTTTCGTAATTTATCAAATTTTGTAAACTTTTCATCTTAAACTTTTATAAATACAAAATTAAGTTGTGATTTTTGACAGATTGAAATACTGAAGAGAAATAAATGTTTTTAAAGGGATCGGAATGTGTTATGAACTTCAGTATTTACATAGGTAAATATTTGAAATTCTTGTGATGATAAACGATACTTTTACTGAGGTTTGAAACTACTTTAGTTCCATCATATGGTCTTGCTTCAATTTTTGCATTGGAGATTTTTGTTCATGTCGCATGTGACATTTTTTAAAACTTTTAGTAAAAGCACAACATTGCGAAATATTTTATTAACATGATGAAAAATTGTAATAGAAGTGTAAATGTGTAAATAATATTAAAATGTTAGACAAACTTTACATTTGTATCATATAAAAATGCAAAAATAAGCTTTCGTGCTGATATGTTCTTATTTGAAGTTTGAGTAATGCTTTTTATTTGAAAGCATGTCCCAATTTGAATGAAACATGGTATATTTATTTACATGACATTAGTTTGCGTAATTATTGTAAGCTGTCCCATTTCATGTGACGTTCCGAAAACACTTAAATTCAAGGATCAATTGATATATTTGGATTTGCAAAGTCAAAACAACTTGTGTTAGCTTTTGACAAGTTTATACATTTCAGCTTTCAAAAGTATTTTGATAACTCTTTTAAGCTTTTTTCTTATTTTCCCTTTCTCTCTTCAAATTGCATTGAATAAACTTGCCAAAATGAAGCAGAGTTTGTAGCAGTGAATTTCTACCTTTGTAAATGCTTAGCAACTCAGTCAGCATACTTGTGTACTTATCCTTTAACCTTGATACATGTCTCTAGCCATTCCTCTCCAAATTGAGAATACTTTCTTCTAAAAGTTTACCCAGATGTGCATCTAGACACAGGTGGGCACTCAGGCGAATCATCCGTTTACTCATGCTTTGAGCTGGTGCACACATAACACAAATTTTCTTAGAATACCAGCAACACAAGCTTTCCTCCACTTCAATGGTTTCTCAGAACTTGAGCAAAGCACAAACGCGATTCTGATTTTTGCAAGAAGCATCTCTTACAGTCAATTTTCAAAGTAGTTTGACCTTCCATTTGTTTTAAACATCTGATGTAACAATGCTTGCAGAAACTTATGCCAATGATGCATGAGTTGTACAAAATTAGATTTTTTATAAAGCAAAACCTTTCATGTTATCGTTTTTCAGAATTTATACAAATATTAGATAAACGACAATATTTAACATCACATCATGTAAATATTTACTTGCACAAAAACCCCATATGTTTTAAAGACCTTATACTTTTCAAATATTTCCTGTTTATAATATTTCAGTAAATTTGATCATTTTTTTAGAATACGAACTCGTGACTTATATAAGGTCACATGCAAAGAATTTATTTCGTGAAACCAACTTATCGACAAAGCAAACTAAATATCTACAAATCTTTCTTCCGTGTTTTGTCTGTTTGGGTACCTCTGTACCAACTAATTTGGACTATACAAATCTCCAAAAGTACTAATCTAAGTAATTCGTTCTTTTCAAAGTGAATATTTTATTTTTAGAATCTTTTCCAGCAAAACATTTTGCACATTCTGTACATAACACAAAATTTGCAATGATGTATACGCAGTTTGCTTTACCGAAACCCTGCGTAGAAATCAACGTCTCTAAATGGAATTTGGCTCAGCAGGAATATTCTCTCTGCCGACCTGACGTTCCTCGACTGCAAATTCAGCATTCTTTTTCTCAAACAAAATGTGGTCCACGAAATCCTCACAGTTGCCATTTTTTCAGAACAACGACTGTCCATTGATTTCTACGTTTAAGATTTACACATATTTGAAGTACAAATGGCACGTTTTCAATGAATGCTGCAGTTGTTAATCTCTCATGAGGAAGGGAGACTGAGTGAAAGTTAAAAGGTTTCACAAGAATTTTTACACTTTTTAATTTAAGGAAAGTCAATTATAAGTCATGACATCACTATCATTATTTTCGTTGGCATTTGAGCAATAAATTGTCACTAAAAAGCCTAGACATATGCCTAGAAATCTAAAATAGAAATCTATACGAAATAGCAAAAACTCTAAATATCCTAACAATCAGGCATAAATTGCACTTATTTGTGTATATACGTTTATTATTGACGATACCATTCTTTTTCTAGGCTTTCCACTTTCACTTGGCCCATCGACGTGGCATAAAAAATCCCACGAAATTTTCTACTTTCTCCTGATCCACGTCAACGCCTGTTTCCTATTACCATCAGGACATATTTTCGCATTTCATTACTTTCACTTTATCTAGTAATCATGTAACCTGGATCATGTAACTGTTGCGTGAATCCAATACTCTATGCGCTGCTCAACCAAAAGTTTCGGGAATCATTTAAGTCATTGCTAGTGTGTCTATTGTTTTGCCATATTGCATCGCCCACCATATCTGTTGCGTCACAAGGGAATAATTCGATAGTGGCTGTTGTCTAGTCTAGATTTGTGCTTTGGGATACACGAGTCTAAAAGTAAGGGATAAGCTATACGAAATTGGCTTGCGAAGAAAACCACTTAGAATGCAAGTGCAAACTGAGATGAAATGGAGAATCGAATTTTGAGACTAGTTATTATAATTTATTCAAGACTCGTGTAAATTTCTTATTCAATGGTTAATGTATATCATTTGGTGGTCTGGAATTTTAACAACTGAATATATTTATGTACTTCCGTGAAAAACATCAAAACAATCTGTACATTTTTCTGTGCTGAAAGCTTGTGTACAAATGTGATTTAGGTCTAAATTTTTTCCAAGTATGAATATTGTATTCCAAGAAGGCATTGGATAGTTTTAGCTAGGTTTCTTTGAACAAATAGAACTTTGTCATTAAGTCTGAGTGAATGGTAGGTCGTTCTGTATACAAATTGGAATTTTCAGAAGAATGTTTTTGATGAGGTTCTATAAACTATTTGACTTCCTGCTAAATGTTCGTGAAATAAATTCATTCCAGTGTGCTTCCTCACAGATAAATTCCAACTCCAAAGAACTGCAACGAGTTTGTATATTTTCCAATAATTTGATTCCTGACTTGGACTCCCAGTTGCAGTTGGAGTAACAACTTTTGATTTTAGTTTTGCGTTTTTATTGCACGGTTACTTTTTTTAAAATCCGTACATCAACTAGTCAGCTAAAAACTCGGGGATTGCTATTTGTACAAAAGTTAATTGTTAATTTAAGCAAACAGGGAGTGTATTTTTGTTATGTCTTTATAGTTTATTTTACATATTGGTAATGTGATAGTTTTTCTAGCAAACTAATTTTTGTCATGCTGAAGAGAAAGCCGATCGATAAAATTTTCAGTATAATTGAGAAATATCGCGTAAAAGTGTTTATATAAACTAATAATATTTCAAAATGCAATATTTCAGTATATGCTTTTTTATATTAAAAAATCATATAAAATATAGCATACACATTTGTATATATTGTGAGATCACAGATGCTTATAAATATATTTTTACAATAAAAAACCCATCAAAACACAAGATAAAAACGTATTTATACACTTTTAAGCTTAATAACTTGTGTCTGACTCATTTTTAATTGCAAATTGGTAAGTATTCTGTCCAATCATATATATTTGGAGAGATTTCAACGTTCTGTAAAAAAATCTATAATCAATTCCAACGTCCGTCTTTAAATATTTGCAGAAAATGTAAGGCTTGATTAAAAATTTGATACTTGTTTGGCTTAAAAATGCCCTCACCAAGAAGACTTAAGCTCGCTAAAAAGTAAACACTTGTTAGATTAAAGCCAAATACTGAAAAACAACAAATATTTGCATACAAGGTTTCATGACATTTAATATTTGATGGTGACACAAAGTACTTGACAGTTTTAATTCTTGAAAAGGATATTTGCTGTCTAGACAGGAATTGAATGTTGGAAGCGGTATCCGGTTTTCCATATAAGTGGCCTTTTAAGCAAATATTGATATACTTATGTACTATTTGTTAGTGCATATTTTGCCTTGTTTGAATAGCATTATATTAGTGCTGTATTAAGACTAAAAATACCCCAGAAATTGCCTTGGGAAAGCATAAGACTTGTGTAAATACCAAGTTTGGTGACAAAGTTCAATATCCTTTTTATCCTTTGACGGATTACAGTTGGAAATTGGGTAAAACTTGGCGGCATGTGAAGTTGGCAAAGAAGAGCAGCAGTTTTCAATAATAATTCAGGCTTAGTATAAAAACATATTTATAGGTATACTCTCTGAAAATTGTTTAATCATTCAAGTTCTCAGGTTGTATTTTTCACCATATATTTTATATATCCTACAGTTATTTGGAATTTAAAAAAATCTTATTTCTTCCTGTCGCGAAAATGCAAGGACAAAACAATCTGACAAATATTGCAGAGCCATGTAGACCGTCATTTAAGTTGGCTGCAAAACATTTTATGCGCGTCAGAGGCAAAATACTAAGGTATTTGTATTTACAGCTTGTTGAGTCTTCTATAAAATAAATATTTTCGCTATATTGCTCTTAAAATATGGGAAAATTTCTAGTCAACTAACTTCCATGAATTTTTATTCTAATAGTTTATATAGAAACCAAGTGACTCTTTCTAGTGTCAGGTTTTGTTTTAGTTATTTCGGGAAATATTACACCATGGCTGGAGAAAGTAATGAACATGAAATGTTGCTCACTAAAAACGATATTTATTTCTTGAAAAATTCTTCGATAAATAGTAGCAGTGTTCTAAGTCTTTGTAAATTTAGTGAGATAATTTCGTTGATTGAATTTGGGAATTTATTCAGAGACGATGTAATAAATGTTGTCTTGTGACTGTATGTCTTTCATCGACCGGAAATAAAATTTACTTTAAAATGTTGATACCACTTTAATTTAAGTACTTATATGTTTTAATGCTTAAATAGTAAGTAGTTGAAAAATCGAAACATGAATAAAAATTGTCTTTATTCAATTCGGCTTCCTGAAACTTCACATTATTGCAAATACGTAAGCATTTTCCCTTGAAAAAGAATTTTTTTACGAAATGCATTTAAAATTAGCTTCAAACATTTAACTTGTCAAATGCTCCATATGATTAGGAAGCTTTCTAAAATATATGGTTTGATTCAAAATTCGCCGAAATCTTAAAATACTTTTGTCAAATATAAATTTATCTTTTTAATGCAAAATATTCATGCATATAAATGATTCTACAAATTTATTTCTCCTACGCATTTTTAATGTCTCTGATGTCTCATATTACAATTTACATTCACCAATTTGATTTGGCTTTTTGTAAAATCAATTGTCTGGCTTTCAGTTCATTTTGCAATTTTTCAAGGAATGAATAAATTCATGAGATTTTTCGATGTTGCACATTTTTGCAGGCTTTTGCATTCCATTCTATGCTGCCCAATTTCACATAACGTCCGCGTCTGGAACATTTTCATTCAGGAATCAATACAAACATTTGGACTTTTTGAAACAGCATTTTTTTAACTTACAGCAACTTCAAAATTTCGGTAATTCTGTTAAGCCTTTTTGTTATTTTCACTTTGATTCACTAAAAATTGCATTCGCAAGGTTATCAGGATAAAGCAGAATTTGTAGCAGAGTTAATTCTTTGTAAGCACTGAGCTACTGTGCATTAAAACGGGTTATAGAAGTAGCTTCGGAGTAACGTTTTCTTGTAAAAAGCATTTACTTCAAGCTTTAATAGCATTTTTATCGAGAATTACGAAAGTATTTAGTCCCTACTTCGTTTTTGGATGATAAGCCTATTCCGAAGGATTTCGCAGCTTTATGTTCTTGAAGACTTTTGAGCCTACCAAAAAATCGGATTATCAACGAAATGGGTACTTTCGTTTGCTGTAAAAGATGTAATTCGTCTTTAGAAGGGTTCTGAGGTACACGGTCGTTGGCAAGTGCAATAAATTAAACTCATCAAGTGAACATAACAAATATAAAATTTTGATATTTGTTCGGTGAATACATCAACTATAAAAACTTAACAAGGTAAGCTATAAAAGAACATTTCGGTGTAACTTAAAGTCACAAAGAAATCTTAAAAAACGCAATAAAGGGATGAACTTTATGCATGTGAATATTTGGTAGTTGGATCACCCCGAGGGTAAATATGTAGCAATAATAAAAGAAATTATACAGTTTCCACTCCCACACATTTTCTTCACTAAATTATAGTTGTACAAGTAAGCGTTTAGTATCATACTATAATAACGAACAATGCAATTTGAAATATCATGATTTCTAAAAAGAATAATTTGCACTTTCTGAAGGATTTCTGTTTCCGTCATACACCTTAAAGCTTCCTTTAAAAAATTCCTTCCATGAGCACAATTAAAACTAGTCACAAAGAACTATGGAAATTCACAAGAATCCGCTCGATACACAAATAGATACACAATGCAAACAAAATACCTTAAAAAAGTTCACTTGTTTTATTTGCTTGAGTTAGTCGGTATCAAAAAATTTATGCCACATAAGTCTCCAAAGGTGTAAGCTTAATGAAAACAGCATTGCCAATGCTCATTCTACTTTCCAACTTTGATGAAAGGATTTCTTAAAAACTCAAATGTGACTTTAGAAATGCGAATTATTTCACCTACTTGGATCTCTATTCGAAAACCCCAGTCACACAAAATGTGGGTGACATTTTTCGTGTGGGATTACTCCGTAAGCATCGCTTACCAATTTGTAGGCTTTCACCTGCAGTACATTTCAATACATATTTCCGAAAGGAACATTTTAAAAAATCACAAATCAAGCATTTCTGTAAAACCAACGGATATTTGCCATAAAATATTATGCCAAAAGAAGACGCAACTTGCATAAATGTAAATATTTTTCCGTTGTTTGGTAAGTTGCAACTTGCATTTATCACGAAACACTTTCAATTTCTCACGTATAATTAATTATCCTCTTTTCAAAATCCCAAAAAATATAATAAAAGATAGTATAATTTACACTTATTCTACTAAAAATCCACTTATTTATTTATCCAAAACGATACTATTGCCAAAATTGTAGCGCAAGCTTAATAACTTTAGAAGCTTTCTCCAAGATATTGGGAGCTATAATTATTTTGGTCAGTGTTAGTATATATTTTACTTGAGAATTTTGGCTCAGGAATATTCGCTTTTGAGTTTTTTCTGCTGAAATAACGTTGACATTAATTTTAACAACAAATGGCACGTTTACAGCTAGCGCGGCAGTTTTTGCGAAGGATAAAGGCAGATTGAGTGAAATTTGAAAGGTGAAAGTTTAGACTTTTAGAATGACATTGCTCTTAAAAGCTCAATTGTTCCATGTAATTTGTTATTAACTAGCTTACTTTTTGGCACGAACAATATTTGTGAATACTATGTAACACTTGCATGAGATTTCAGAAATGATTCAACTACTTAATTTTGAATTTTTTACGCAAATGACTTTCCCAGGCATCCAGAAATTCTTTTTCCTTGAAACCATGTACCAATTTCAATGATACATATGCTTTCATGGCATAAGTTAGCGTGAGTAATGTGAGATTTCCCATTTCACATTGTTTCCTGTTAACATTTTCATACAAGGATCACTACATTTATTTGGATTCGAAAAGTCCTTCGGATTCAACATAACAACTTTTGTTAGCCTGTAGCAAGTCGACTCATTTCGGTTTTCAGACTTGTTTTGACAACTCTTTTAAGCTTTTTTTATTTTCACTTTCATCCACTAAACTGCACCCTCCTAAGTTATCAGAATAGAGCAGAATTTGTAGCAGAGATGTTTCTTTGTATACACTTTCTAAATTTTCAGTTGAGTAAATCTTCTCTTGTAAAAACTAATGGTTTCACAAGTAAGCTTTAATGGAATTCCTATTGTCAATATAAGCACGATGACAAAGAATTCGTTCCGTACTTTTACTGGTTCAAGATATAATTCCAGTAACTGTAGCTGTAACTGCGGTACTGTATATTTAGGTGTGTTCGGAATCATTCAGAGATTTTATGGGTTGTGCCTTACATAAAGTATAGTTATAAAGTATAGGCATGTGATTTCTCGTCACTAACCAGTTACTCATTCGTCACCTTATTTTTTCTCAGTCATCAAAAGGTGACAATAATTAAGGTAAAAATATGCGAGTGAGTACTTTTTTAAGGAAAAGTGAGTATATCACATAAAATTTAAGAATATTTAGTCTCGACGTGAAGCCTTGGAGACTTTCTTGGGGCGTCCCGGTCCACGTCTAGCTCCTA
>JAQIXW010003244.1:0-13538 GCA_034700685.1 Willowsia buskii | reverse complement strand
GGGAAAAGGCTGAGAACTCAGCACGCATACAGATACACATGTATGTATACTCAAGCGGAGAAACAGAATTCAAAAGAAGAAAAAAAGGGAATACCACTTTTCCTCATCCACAAACTCAAAAGTGTAACATGACTTTTGCATTGAATTTATTTTTATTTTTATATGTTTTGAATTTAAAATTAAGAAGTGGAAATCTGCGAATCTTCCCCTGTACATAAACGTATATACTTTACTTTGTCTCTTACTAAATGGCTTTAACATACGCGTAGCTTTCTTACTAGATTGCCTCAAGAATCATCCTCGTCATCATCAGCATCATTCGCATCTTACGGGGAAAATATGGCAGGAAATAAAGGGAAAACTGGAATTCTTTCTCTCTCTCTCTCTGCAGACCTGGCTTGGCTAGTAAGGTATAAAATTGTTACAGTAATAGTTAGGCTATCTCACAATCAGCTACTTTGGTACCAGAAAACCAGGTCACACAATTCCATACGCTTGTCCGAAACTATGCAGTGTAGGTAAGTATGTCTTTCTTTCTATGTGTATACGAATGGCTTCAGCAAAATGAGAGGGAGAGCATGAGAGAAAGGAAAATAATGCCCATGTTCTGTTCTACAACTACTGCTATTTCTCCTGAAGTATTTATGGAATGTGTACTTTGGATTTTTTACACCGTGTTCTGTTTTACTTTTTACCTTCTCTCTACCCTGGTTTTCTTGTACTTTTCCTTATGCACATATTATACTGCTATTATTACGTGGATACTGCTTCCTAAAAGGAACACAAGAGGAAAAAATATATAAAAAATTCCGACTTCCAATTCCACCTTCTAAAAAGCAGTTTCACTTTTCTTTTACAACTTTCACCGAGACGACCGAGGAAGAGAGAGAGGAAAATGTAATGGAAAGCAAGGGAGGAAGTGAAAGTAAAAGTTATAAGAAAGAATGAAGGAAATAATCATAAAATCATTGGATTGGATACATGTCGTATTCATCCGGGCACTGGTTACATTGCTCTGAGCTTTGTCATTCTCATCTGCAATTTTTTGCTGTCTCATTGCAGTTAATAAAAAGGTTTGTATCAGCCCCCACTCCTTTAAACCACAACGAAGTGAATTGAGCATTCCCCACCTTGCTACTGAGAAAACGTGCGAGCATGCATTAGAAGCTTTTAAAAATTTAAAATGAAAGAGGTACACACGTTTATTCAATGGGAGAAGCATTAAGCAGCCGTCAATAATCCGTACATTTCCCCTTTTCATTCAAATTCGTGTTCCTTTTCATTCTCGGTTTGCTTTTGTCTTATGTAAGATTGCAGATTTCATTGGGAGTCAAGGAACCGGAAATAAGAAAGTCCAATAGTATGATCATCATGATCGTGAGATGAGGCCAAGCCACGACAAGAAGACAATTTGGTCTGTGCAACTCTGGCTGCTGTGGTAGCGTAGTCCACATATTTTCGTCACTTATTCCACATTCAGAACGACAAGCCTCTCCAACTTCCTTTCATCTCCCTTTTCCCTTCGTTTTGAGAAAGGAATATATTTTTTCACCATGCAAAGTAAAAAGGGACATGCGAATGTTGGAATGCATTCTGCTACTTCTCTGCTAATGTTCCTGCTGCTGTAGTGTAATGGAAAGAAGAAGGATCACAAGAGAGGACTTGGATGGAATGTAGAATCCGCATGAATGCATAATGCTTCTTCTTTCTCCCCCTCTGTCTCTTTCTATCTCCCTTGAAATACTTATAAAAGCAAGTGTACATAACGTTTCCTCTGTATGGTTGGAGGAGGAGACCCTGTGATATGAAGGGATTTTTTTTGAGCAGGGAAAAAAGAAAGCAGTATGGTTATGGATAGCATGCTCCTTGGATGGGATGGTGTATACCATCATTTTTCCTTATCTCTTACCCACTCACTTCACTTTCATTGCTTATTTCTCTCTTTTCGTCCTTTTTAAAAGAAAATGTGAAAGGAGTCCCTCACTCCGCATACTTTTGTTGGCTTTTTCGTCACTTTTTTTCTTCTGTATATACATTGTATGCATAGGTATATAATGATAATGCACCTATCTTGTCCTACCATTTTGTGGTGAGTTCAGCGATGAAGAAGAAAAAGCTTGAAATGGCAACTTAAATTCCTTTTTTTTCGTCACGAGTGTATCGCCTCATGGACAAAGTTTACCTCGTCGTTACTCTCCTTCTCATTCCAGATAAAAAGAATTGCAGGCGTTTCCTTCGTCTGTATATATTTATTTTCATCATAGCAAAATATATATAACACAATGCTGCACTATACAGGCTACAGATGTGATGATGTACTCAAAATATAACAGTTTTGTACGTAAGAAGCTCCGCTCTAGCATTTTCCGTAGAATCGGAAGATATATGCCTATGCTGAGTACATAAGTAAAAGCAAGCTCACAAGATTTTCTTTCTTGAGACTTTCAGCAACAACAAAACCCATAAATATTGTTGAAGACTAGTGCTACTTTTGTGGGTGAGCTAGTGTTAAAAGTGGTATGTGGTGTAATGCTATGTATGTATAGCCTTTACAAATGCACGCTTTTTTCTTTGTGTCCACCAGAATCATATTAAATATTATGCTTATTTTTTACCATAGAAATATCTTCTCACTAGCTAACTCACAGACAACAGGATGTTTTCATCCTTCTATTTTTGGTCCATAATAAAAATGTATCTCTGCGGAATACCCCATTTCAGCATTCATTTTCATCTTCCGGTAGTCGAAGTGGTGTGCTATGGCTTAGCATGGCTTGCTGGTTTGTTAGTAACGATAAGTGTGTGAGGTGGGACCTAGTAGTTCCTTGGTTGGTTCGACTTGGCCTTATTATAAAGCAGATAAAAAACAGAAGACGAGCCGACTAAAAAGAATGATAAAAAAATTCTTCTTGTGGTTTTTAGAAATTGTACAATAAGCACTGTGTAGAGATTCTATGATCATCATCATCATGTCCAACACAATAGCAACAGTAACACGGATTTTTTTTTCTAGTGGGTTTATTCCCCGCTTTCTTCTTGTCTATTTTGGATGTTTTCGTGCCTTGCACTTTGCTTTTGCGCTTTTCCACCTTCAAAACTCTGTCGACGTATGATATGTATGTGTTCCATGTATAAGTTGCATTCGTTGCTGCATATTATATACCATAGCATTTTCAATGATGATCATGATGATGGGATGCTGTTGACGATGATCCAGATATTGCTCATAGCCTCCTCCATCGTGAAAGTAGAAAGAGAAAGGTTGTATATGTACACGTGTGCGTGCATACATATATTTCCACAGACAGAGAGGATGAAAACACAGACAAAGGGAGTGTGAGTGGCTCAGTCTATCTCTCGCTTTCTGTGAAGATATTCATTATTATGGAGTGTGGAGCATCATCTTGTTCATTTTCATTCTTTGTATGTCTTGTCTTCTGTATTCTTCTGTATTGCTCTCTTGCTCTGGCCTCTTTCTCGTCTCCCCAAACACAGAAACACACAGGCTTCCTATAACCACTATCGATTCTTTCTACTCCCTCGGTTCTCCCTTGCCGTTTGTTTTGCTTGTCTGTCTTTGAAAATAAAAGTGAAAACGTCCGCTTCTACCGTCCTTTTTGACGGTATTGCAATGGTTGAGTATATTTCTGCTTCCAGCCTCACCGCTGTGTTTTTCACAACTATATCCAGTGCAGTAATAATGACACAGTCTCATAGTCTTGTCTTAACTTGCCCATTTCGCAACTCAGCTCAATCTTAGGTATTTACTACTCGTGGCCTTTTCCCTACTAACAAGATGATGATGATGAGGAAAAAGCAAGGTTTGCAAAAATAGAACGGTAGGACCAGAGGAGGAAAAACAGACAGTAAAGTTTTGCGGATACACAAAAATAAAACTTTTTTTCATCTTCTCCTTTTATGTCTTTTCTTGGAAAGAATTGGATCGAGAAAAATACTAATCAAAGAAGTAAAGAAAAGGAAATCATTATTATTTGTTTCCGTTACTTATTATTTTTTCAAATCTTGTATTGTGTCTATCTGGCCCTATTTCCACTATTTGTGCTCAGGATCCTCAAAGCAATATATTTAACGTCTATAATAAAATCGGGATACAATGGATTACAGATGTATTACGTCAGAGAAAGTATAGATAAAGCAAGGCAACAGGGAGAAAGCTGAAACCAGTGATAGCAATCTAAGAAAGAAACAGTACAACAAGGAATGGAATACATAAGCATTCTTCTGACTTCTTTTGCAGACAGACAATAAAGTATATTTTCCCGATTAAAACATTGGAAACGGATTTAGATTCAGTGCCTGCAAAAAAAGGGGAGAATCGATGAGTCAATATCGTAGTAGCTTTAACAATTGGGTTAACATCAGCCATGGTTTGCGATTTGTTAAATTATTTATGCTTTCATCAGAGTGTACCCATTTTGCTGACCCCGACAATGTGCCAAGTAATGTTTTATGGGTTTTGGATATAAATAATATACGGACACTCGGAAAAATTATTAGAATAATTTGTAACTGATCATAAGCTTTTAACAGTACAAGTCGAATAAGCAGTTAAAACAGACACATACCTGTCAATCCAAATTTAATTTTAAATGTTACAACTAAGGTATCCATTTTGATTTTTGGGAACCAGAGAGAGAAAGGATTATACTGTGAAGTGTGAAGCAAAAAATGGGTATGCATTCGTGAAGATGAGCATCCTTGCCGCAGTGATCTCATTTTCTATTTTATTGGCGAGAAAGATCTAAATGTGTATGATGTGAGATTGCCAAAAACGACAATGGTCTGTGATTGTGTCGTCCAATTGAGAAGAAAGTATTCGTTTTTGAAATTCGCAATTTTGTTAGAAGTATTAAATTACAAAAGTAAATGCCATCGTACTGAAAATAAAATTTATCAGTGCAAGGATTGTAAAATGAAGATTATATTAAAACGTGAGATCTAGTGATTTAATCTCGGGTCGATATTTTCAACTCGAAAATACAACACTGTTTTCACATGAATGTAAAGCTTCACGTTCGGAGACCGGACAATTTTTTCAGGAGACTGTAGGCAGGACACACAGCATGAAAATCAGTGAAAATGTGGTCCTTTTCCAATGCCATATGTCAGTGCGAATGTCCACAGAATGTTAAAACTTTCGGAAGATTTTTTATTTTTGTTCTCATTCTACTGATCATCTTCCCAACTGGTAGGCTGCTACTTTTGATAGAAAAAAGCCGCCTCCGTTTAAAAAATAACATACTGTTCCATCACATTCCGCTTAAAGTTGTGAGGAAGCATATTTATAAGTATAAGCAATCTAAATAAAAGTTGCTAGTTCCGCTCTCTTCAAGATGTCTTGTTTGACTTTCTCTTTTCATCGCAATTTGTTTTATGTACGCTCTCAATTGGAACTAAAAAAACAAAATAAATAAATAGATGAGATGGGCCAAAACTTAACTTTTATTATTTGTTTAGGCAGACAAGTTTCCCAAACTAACCTGTGATACGTGAGCATTAAGGGTGTGCCTCCAAAGAAGATTCCCCGCATCATCCTATCACATAATGTATGGTAATGATATGGTAAGAAGAAATGAAAATGGTTCGAAGAGTGGGAAGCATTTTTCTTCGAAATGGATTAAATTGAATGAGATCATCCGCTTCTCCGCACAGTAAATAGAAGTGGAGAAAAGGAGAAGGAAGAAAGTCCCACAGTCATTTGTTCAATCTTGTCCTAACATTAATCATGACGTGCTTTCACTTTAATGCTTAGAGAATTTTTTAAAGTAGAAGTTTTCTACTCGGCGCTATTTTGGGGGCATGGGCACACATTCACTTACCCTCTCTCTATTGTAATAACCTTTGAGTTCAACCTTTTTGTACATGTTCACTCTAGATTTCATTTGTCCGTATTTTCGAAGATGAAACGGAAAGAGGAGAAACGACGTAAGTTTAAAAAGGTCAGAATAATGTGAAAAAGGAAACAACGAAACAGGCGATGGATAAAACGTTAAAATCCTTGAAAGAAAAGTGTGAAAGTTGAGAAAGGGTTAAAAAATAGATGTGAAGAAGAAGACATCACAACAGATTCTCGAGAAAGCAGCGTAGGATTAGTCCTTTTTTCTTAAAATGTGACATGTCCTGATCCATACGTATAACAACGTGGTCTCGACAAATAGTTCGAATCCAATTTCCATGCCATGTCCGTCCAGTGAAATCTTCCGTTGAAAGCTGAGCAAGATGACAACGAGAAAAACAAACTTTCATTCGAGCAAGTCAACTTCTCACCAAAACAACAACGTGTGTGCACTATACAAAACTACAGACGTGATTCCACACAACTTCCAACTGATGCTGAATGATTTTGAGGAGAACGATGATTTGATGCCGATGATGATGATGACAATGATGCGATGGTGGAAGTGCAAGTAGTGAAAGTAATACAATACAAAAGCTTTTTCACTCTGATGATAAGTACGAAGACTATGAAACTATATTGTAAAGGAAGCCTTCTGGAAAAAAACTGCAAAAGCATTCATTTCTATTGTATTTTTTGCAAAAAAGATGAAGTAGAAGAAAAGACTTTCGTGTGGTAGTAATCTTTCCCGTATTTTTCGTATAGTGGATTGGATATGTGAAGAAAGTGAGCCAGATAGGGTGAGCATGAGAGAAAGAGAAGATGTATGGAAGTAAGTAAAAGTGGACGGGAGTCGATATGTCAAGATAGGTAGTTGGGTAAAGTCAGACACAACTTCTTATTCTGTTTCTTCTCTTTCCTCCCATAAAAAATCCTGTGTTTTCTCTGGCACTTTATTTTCTCCGGAATATAAAAACGCTGGGATGCTGGAAGGAAAGATGGGGAAAGAACGATAGTCAACTGACGTTTGTAGTAGTAGAAGAAGTAAACGAACGATCAGTCAAGTCAAAATAAACCATAAAGTTTTGTATGTAAAAGGAAGAGCGAGAGAGAGAGAGAGCATAGTTTTTTTTTGTTTCTCGTCGTGTTCTGTTACTTTACTGTTTGCAAGGAAATGAGAAGATTATTTTCCCTTGTAACACTGGCCTCACTTCTTCTATGTCTCGTCTTATCGTATTACTTTCTTTTAATCGTGGGAATGGAATGAAACAGAAGAGCATGAGCCAGAAGTAAATTTCGGCAAAAATTATTCTCTAGTTTTCCATTTGAGTTTTTGCACTTCCGCTTGCTTCTTTTATACATAATATTTGTATTTTGTTACTATACATTCTTGTTGAAGGAGTAAAGGGTGTTACACAACTTTTAGAATATATCATCTTACATGGCACAAACTACGTGAAAATGAGTTTCTCTCACAATAATAACAACATATAAAATACCAAAGGTGCTCATTTCTTTCTCTTTGAGTCAACATCTTTATGAGAATCGTGGAGTATCAAGGAAATGACAACTGCATTCATGATTCATGCTTTCAGTTGGACGTGTCAAACTCCAATGAATATGGAGTTGGCTAAGGGAAAACAATAAAAAAAGCTAGAAAGATTGAGTGTTTGACTTGTGCACATTTTTATACAGGCGGAAACGTCTTCACTGCTATATCAAATCCTTTATATTCCTGCCCTTAGATTTCATTATTATTGTGATCACCACCAGCATGTGAGAGTATCGAGTCTCATCATCTGAAACGTGCAGATTCAGCCTTGAGACTTTCATCTCCATCTCCCAGAACACCAGCTCGTATACATAATAATAATAATATGAAAACAGCTTGATAGCTTTCCATACCAACACCCTTCCCATCATCATTGTGCATTGCTCCATCAAAAAGAGAAGGGACAAATAAAAAATACTAATATGCTTTGCGACGCTAAAGAGAGATAAAGAGCCAGAAAGGATATAAGAGGAAGTGGAAAATGATGGCTGGAGAAGATGGGGTAAGTCGATGGGAAATTAAATTGTCAACAAGATTGAAAAGGGGAACTGACCTGAAGTCTCAAGTCTACTATGCACTGTCTACATGAGATGTGTTTTACTGTTCGTGCCTTACTCTCGTTTCGATTCGGTTGGAATGTTGCGAATACACGGTGGTTACACTTGTTTGTGCTAGTCTGCATATTTGTGTACCTTTCAGATAAACCCGTCATATGTAGGTATTTCTCATGAATAAATAGCATATAGGACAAGACAATGCAGACAAGCAAGCTGATTCCATGGCGAGTTTAGTTGAAAAAAGAAGAAGAGAATATGACCAGAAGAAGTGAAAAATGAGAAGTCCAGAAGCTTTAGTAAGTAAAATACATTTACCTTGCCTTCTTTGTTGCTACTTATGGCACACGATTGAGCAACTCCTGGATCTGTGTGACATCCATGAAATTATTTACGGTTGTGTGCACATGAGAGATGACAGGAGCTGACGAGGACAATCGACTTTTATCGTCCAATGTCATTTGTCATTTTGTTCTGAAAAAATAGTATGTATATGGACAATTTCCAAGATATTGTAAGCCAAAATAGTCACCCTAAATATGGCAGTATATTAACACACATCGACATTTGGAACATGAAAATTATACATCTAAAGTTTGCTGAGATAACGCCTTGTTGAAGTTTCACACTATCTTATTCCCTGTTTGATAAGTCGACAAATGATGGTAGTGAGAGCATGTATTTTCACTTGTGTACCAATTCCATAGCCATCATTTCTAGAAGTATGCATCACTCAGCGTATTGTTTAACTTTTAACGGTTAGCTTTTCACTTTCTCTTTCTCTCGTTTTTCTCTTAAAGTTTTTCACTTGTTTGTAAAAGTATGTACATATGTACACGTAGTGGGTTGGTAAACGGAGATATTTTACTTCGCGTTTGATGATGGGCACTTTGATGATAACTCTATTCGAAGAACTACTGCTTGAAGTTTGTCACCACTGCCTTTTGAAAAATAATATTCTCTCTGTCTCCCTCCCCACCTTATTTACTCAGTCACTTTATTTTCATCAGAAAACTTCTTTTATATCACTAGAAGCCTTTATGTGGCTACAGGTATTTAATTGGAGTGCTGAGATGAAACAGTAGTCGAACTCAAAAAATGCGTCGTAGCTCAAAGTACCCAGCGCAAAGTTGAAGCCGTGAGCAGGTACATACAAAAAGGCTTGAAAGCGCTTAAAACTGTCTCCTTTAAATTATAATAAACGCTGTGGTAAACTAAGCGGAACAATGCTACCACTACTACTTAAATATGTAATTGGCTTACTTTTAATATCTTACGCTTTACGCAGTGGGATTTGGTAGCCATTTTCAAACTAGCACAATTTTTCTTCCTTTTCCTGTATTTCGAATGGTTCCACATTGATACGGAAGTAAAATGGAATTGCAAACAAACAAACTACGGCTGGCGAAATAATTTATGCATGATCATTAGGCTTTCAGATGAAGAAGAATTTGTGGAGCAATTTTTTTATTGGAAGGACCAATCCCATTTCGCCCTACCACAAAAGTAACTCCGTTACCCATTTTAAGATCATGTGACTTATTAGGAGGAAGAAGGCATTCAGTATCAGCTTTGTAGTGACAATGAAAGTGAACGTCTCATCATTATCATATTTTTGAGTTTCCTTTCCCAGTTCCTGCCTGCTAAAAACTAACAGCCATCCATTTCGCTTTACACTGCGACAATGACTGCGATGCCTACAAAAAGTGTACGACGAGATAAACTCCATTCGTGTCCTATTTTTTCCCAGCAATGGCCATTCAGTATCCTCGTTTATTGCCAATTTAGCTTATAGCGCAAAGCGATGTCGTCTTTACAGTCTAACTGCAGGCCTTGACGTTGTCTTCATTGAGCTTTTTGATAGCACCGAAAACTCCAGAGTAGTTACCCACTCGCACTAGTTGTCACTTGATGCAATAAAATAACGCATGCTTCTTATAATACAGTCTTCAGAAAATGCTATAAATATATGCATACATACGAGATTCCTATATCTTGCGCTTTGCTGACAAAAAAAATAATGAAAAATGAAAAATCCCATCGCAATTTTCATCCTAATAATGAATACCGTTTAAAGAACTCACTCACTTAAAAATACAATTTTCCAAACCTCTTCTCCTACGCGTAGTTTCGTTTATTTCGTTCCGTAAACGTTTCATCGTTACGTCATCATTATGGCTTTCCGTCATCGTCGTTGTCATTATTTTCGTTAAACTGCATCTTTCCCTTGAAAACCCCTCGTGTAAGCTCAATAAACGACATTTCATGAGGAGAGAAAATCTTATTTGAGAAAAAAAATATTCTCCGAGAAACATTGTTGTTAAGCGAGGAGAGTCTAAAATGGGAAATGGAGAGCGATAGACCCTCCAATAACGATGAAAGTTTATTTCAAGCACAAACATTATTTATTTACCTTGTCGACTTGGCACACTTCAGCCTTGCCTCCTATTCTTCTCTCTTGTCTCCTCACGCTTACCAACTACCACATACACACGCTGTGATCAAACTTGCATAAACCAACCACTTTCAAGTTTTTGAGTGACTACGTGTACGCGCTTATGATGTGGTCTCGAGGAGGCTGGTGGTATGTGGCAGGTGGGAAACTCTTCTTCTGCAGCTCTGTAATACATCAAATAATAACAACGAAGTTTGACAGGATTAAGCAAATAAATCGTTTATATTTGATTGGTTATCTTTCCTCATGCTTTAGTGCCCCAGTCTATATATGCTCTCATCACATTTCTCCTCTCAGCACCAGAAAAACATCCATCCACATTGTGAAAGTTTGGTTGACTTTAGAGAAGTGAAGCTATTAAAGGATCAGTGAATTTTCCATGACAAATTTTTTACAGGTCTCCTGTTGTGCATTTCAGAGGATAAATGAGAATGTTGGTAGTTTTTGTTTGCCCATACTTTATTCATTACATGACACTAGTGTAGGATGCCATTATGATGATGATGATGACGCTAGAATACATTTTTTCTTCGTAAACTGGGCCATGATGTTATTAAGCTGATGATGATGGCAATGGTGCTGATGTGGTTGGTCGATGAGGCTAATACAGAAGAATGGGAAGAAGGAGAATGAACTGGGAGATAAAAGTGTTACACTGCGCCTTGGCAAATAATAGATGAGCTTTGCAGTAGATCAAGCAAGTAGCCGTGTGAAGAAGGAGAAGAAGAAAAAAAATAGCAAGACAACAGGGTGCGGTGGTGGCGGTGGATGAGCAAGACAGTCAGCAAAACAGTTAAAGAGAGTAAGGAAGACTTTTGAAACGGATGCATTTTCACATCACGTACGTTTGTTTCCTTTACTGTTTCGTCGCTTTTCTCGGAGAAATAATAACGTTTTCATATTTAAACCGTTAATTTTGTTGCTTCCCATATGTGCTCATTCAGAAAGAACCAGTAAAATATTCAGTTTTACAGCGCAATTTTGGTTGTGTACGCATGGCCATCCATCACTCGAGATGGGCCGTGTGAACGATTAGTTTTTTGCATTTAAATAAAATATCAGGACAACAATCTAATTTGTAAAACAGATTTCAGAGAGAAACATTTATTTGCAAAATAGAGAATTACAAGTGGAATGCTAAAAAGTTAGGTACCAAAACTTTTGGGAAAGTTAAATCTACACAAAAGCAGACAGTCAAAACATGTTCACTTCACCACACCAATCCAACAATCAGTTATACATCAGTTTGACTTGTCGATGGAGAGAGGAGAAGGGGAAAAAACTTTCTGGCAACTAAAAGTTTCACAACAAGAAAGAGAGAAAATATTGCCGTGGAAGCCAAGAAAAAGATACTGGAAGGAAAATAAGAAGCCAACATATCGCCATTCGCCAATTCTTTCTTGAAGCTTTCATGGTTTGTTTGGATGTGGTAGTTGGTCTGTTTTGCTAATCAAGCTTGTGGTGGTACTCTTCTGTAAGCAAACGTTATACACATATGACGTTAGAATAAGACTAAATTCATGATCATGACAATCATGCATGACGATCATGCTTCTCTCATGATACCCATGAGAATGAAGAAGCTGGAGAAAATTGAATTAAAAATAGTCTCTGATTCTTTCCCTTTTTATTCCTACTTGTCATTTGTTCTTGTACTTTGGAGTTTCCTACCAGAAGAAGCAATATAAGGAGAGTCTTTCTTGCCGTCATCTTCATCGTAGTCATTCTCAATATCTATCTTTAGCCATGATAATCATAATCATCATACACCATTAATGACATTGATGATGTAAGGCTTGTTTGTTGTGTGACTTGAGTAATTTGAGATTATTTATATTTCCTGCGTGGGAGGATGAAAAGTGGAATTTGGTTGGGTGAATGTACACACTTGTTTATGTATGTCTTTTCCGATGCTGCCTGTCTTGTCAGCAAGAAGCAGCAATCTTTCTCCATCAACTTTCACCATCAATATAAATGATTAGCATCTTTTGTTTCGGTCGCCTTCACATCTTTTGGCTCTATTTTTGTTTCCCGTATCATCATACGTCTCCCATTTCTAACTCCCCTTCCTTCTTATCTTCTTAATTCATTTCTTGTACTCAAGCCAGGAAAAAAGAAGGACAAAAAACAAAAGTCCTCTCAAGTAAACAGCCTAGTCATCGCTCGATAAATAAGGGCCATTGTTCTCCTCCAGCCCACTAATGGCTTGTTGAATGTGTGTAGTATCATGACCATAAAGAGGAAGCTAGAGAGATGCCGATTATCATGATGATGACTCTGCTTTTGGATAAAAAAAAGTACGAAGTAGGCGGAAATACAAACAAAAATATACATCTGACTAGAAGACTAACGAAAATAACGTAGCCATTATCATGATGATCACAGGGAACAGTGATATCGTGTGCAAAGCTGCACAATATATACACATAAAAGAAAAGATTCCGCATCTTTTACTAATTCTGTGTAAGTAAGTGAGTAAACTGGAGTCGTAGAAACTCTTTAGTTTTTCTTTCTCGAGTATAAAAAATAGGAGCAGAGAGGAAAGAGCCCTGTGCATAGTATGCATCCTGAATTACTAATGGTGAGCAAATAATGGCAGACACACAGACCAGACCATAGGAATGAGTCTTTCTTTGAGTCAGGGCTTACCATACTTAATATGCTTAAATAGATACTACTTCTGCAACTGGCTAGTTAAGAAAAGAAAAGCGGGCATACACACACACAGAGGCAAACCAAGGAAGACTCAATGAGAGAAAAACCCAGAGCCCACATAAAATGCAAAAAAAAGACTTGATGTGATATGCCATGCCAACATACCAGTAGTCATCACCATAACAAAGTTAGCCATTCTTCCTGCTAACGTCTTCCTTTTCTTCATCTCCTTTTATATTTTTAAAGACCTTTTTTTATACTTTAAGCACCAGAATACTTATGCGGAGTCAGCAGCATAAAAGAAAATCCAGATCTGTTTCATTGTAACTGTGTGTTAGTTCTGCAGAGAATGATGCTGAATTATACGGGCATTTTTACAGTTTCTTGTAAAAACACACTACCTTGCTTGCTCACTATTTATTTTAGATTTTCTCATTTCTCCCATCTTGTTTCATTGGTTACAAT
>JAQIXW010003243.1:0-13542 GCA_034700685.1 Willowsia buskii | reverse complement strand
ATCCTCTATGTTCGTACAATTGAAACTATTGTAAATTTAAAGTTAATGCATCATAATAACAATTTTCATGTTTTTATATATGATACACACGCTTATAACGGTCAAAGGGTCCCTGATGACAAACCGTTTGGTACAACAGTTTAGTAAAACGTGTTGATTGCTGCTAATAATGATTGTATAGGAAAAATGAGTATTTATCAAATGCCATAATTCATAGTCAATCTTTTATGCATCATCTGCATTACTTGAAATATTTTAGAACAGGAATAGGATAATATTGGAAATGTTTGGCACAATCCTTCCAAAACCGTACGAATACTTTGGTGGGTGGGCGTGGTTGATAATTCAAATATAGCTTAAAACAGGTATTAAGTACATGTTACGTATTATTGTGATTGGAAAATGAGTTCCAGATTTTTCGATACAGTTTGTTTCATTGTCTAAAAATGCATGCCATCAAAAATCATGTTCTTATTCGCTGCAATATTAACTACCAATATATTTACCATATTATTTCATTTCTCCAACATTATGAATAATAAATTACTCTAATGAATATATATCCTGATTATTTCAAGTAAGTCTTTGGAATAACGGAGAACAAAATCGGGTAGACCTGAACGCAATCTAGCCACGATCTATGATACATACATACTTAAGTGTTCAAAGTAAATCTAGGTCAAAATAGGCGTGTCAAAGAATAATCCATTGAACAAGTAAATTATATAACAACAGTCTTTCAACAATGATATTCTACACTTTTTGCAGATAACTGAGAGAAGATTTTTCATATTTAGCTTTAGCTACTCCTTCTACCCATAAAAATCCGTTCTCATCAGATCAACATATAGATCTGATATTTTTGTCATTCATTATCAGCACACATGCGATCATATTACCATATTTCCATATCACATTTCCGTTAAAGCAACAGCATGCAACTGGAGGATCCACTAACTTATATGGTGGTCGGTTACAATAATGTCTGTTGCATACATTAGCCGCGGAAACCCAGACTGGATCCGTCTTCTGACAATTTTTTCTCAATTTTAGCCGCAAAGCTGCATGCAAGAGTAAGGCGCGTCACTGCTGCCTACTTTTCACCAACTCTAGAGAGCTTCCTTTCCATTTTTGTACTATATTTGCTTAGAGCTTATTTTATATTAAATGTCAGAAATGAGGAGCTGTTAGCTGTTGCCAATTAGTAGAGAAAGTTAATAGCTTTATTTACAATGCGTTAGACCACTATACACATCCATTCACAGTTTACTTCCGGTTAGATGGTGTCTCTTCAGCGTTGCCCAAAATGCTCCAACGTTTATTTACACTAAAGAGCATTAAAAATTCCTCACAATTAATCTCCATTTATAAACAACTTATTACACAGTCGGTTGGCCAATGTTTATAAATAAACGAAACAGCTTGCTTGCATTTATATATCAACCACCGATGATGACGCTTGGATGTGATAGCAATAATGACATGGATTCTAATGCAATAGATTGTATTATATACATGAGATGAGGTCATACCGCCATTCCATCTTTTCCTCATCTTCTGTCGAAATTTTACCTTATATTCTGTTGACGGACTTTCACCGCTCGCTTTCACTTTGCATTCTGCGGTTTTCTCTACAGAATGGATGGATACTAAAAAATGCGTTCCATTTTGGGAGGTCCATAAATGCATTATACAATGATTATGCGTCAGTTTGTTTAATGGTATTCCTTACCAGCAAACTTCCACGAGCTATCTGTTTAACCACGTATACATTATGCATGTGTGTATGTCTGTCTACTACTTCCTCCTCAAGTTTGAGTTAATAAGCTGAGATAAAAAGGAAATGCTGTTAACGTTGCTTCCAGAACGGCATCATCATCATCATAACATCGCCAATTGTACTTGCGGTGCCTTTATCCATTTTATCCAGGCTTGGGGGATACATCTATCTGTCTATCTTTCTTTGCTCGATTAAAACTTGTGCATCATGAACATGTTGATGATGATAATGTATTTATCTATGAGTAAGTTAGTCAATGATGGCGATGGGTCTGGTTTTAGACAGCTTTTCCTTTTCACACAGCTCCACTTTCATCATTCTAATATCATCATTCAAAAGAAGAACCAGATCAACTTTCACCCATAGGCAAACATTATCAAACTAAAAACAATGACAAAATAATAAAGCCGTTCCTTTTTAAAATTGGCTAGACAAGTAAATTATTAAATCTAAGTTAATTATTAAACCACACGTAAGTAATTGAATTTTTTTCTCTGGTGAAAGTTTCGCCAGCCATTCTGCGAGTAATGAAGGTGGAGTGGCATCAGTGAGAGTATCAAGTGACACAATTTGTTAAGCTTATGCACAAAGGTAGAAATACGATTGAAAGAAAAAATCATGGAAAACCGAGATAAAGCTGGTGGCAGCGGTACCAGTGGAGGAGGGAAAGGCTCACAAGGAATACTTCGTGTGGATGCTTCTAAAAGTCATAGAATTGCAGTTCAGGTAAGTATACTATCCCTTTTCTATGCTCTTTAACAAATTTTTATTTTTTCGGAATATTCCATAAAGCGAGTCCTCTATATAAAATGAATGTTCACCAATAAAACGATAATAGTAGGAGAAGGAGTAGAATTGTTCACGCGAAGAAATTTATGTGTTGGCAGCAGATATGCTGTGTATATGTACTTTGGTTTGTCTACATTCACTCTGTATGTGAAGGCATTAACCTTTGTTTGCTTTCAACTCTTTTCACACCTTTCTCTCCCAGATTTTCTCTTTGCTAGCAAAATGGTATTACATAATACGAATGTGGTCAATAGAACGTTCAGCTTCAGTGCTTGATAATATGCTTTTAATCCCCTTTGCGAGTTGAAAACAGAGAGAAAGAGCAACATCAAAAGAAAACTTCAATACACCCAAGTCGCCTTATTTAGGTACAGCCCTAATTGATTAATTTGATTAGAAAGCCAGCGATACTCAGCTATTATCGCGTTCACATAATTCGATTAATTGTACCAATTAGTCTTCATTTGGCTCAAATTTGTGAAGAATTCTGACTTTGAATTCGAACCTGCTCGTCCTTTCCCATCAAGCTGAACCTCACTTTTATACAACAATGCATTATACGTAGGCATAGATTCTATATAGTGTTTCACCGATAATTAATGTGTCTGCGAGTCAAAAAAACGCAATTTACGACTTCTTGTTTCTCACGTTTTCTACCTGGAAATAAATACAACCGTAATATATTTTATATGCACTCTTACTACCACTAATTCCACTTTATCTCAAATTTTACGACCAAGCTGTAAAACTACAGTTTTGAAAAGTAGCATCACGATATAATATTCCAAATGTGTGCATGAATAAAATGTGATGCTAGCGTTATAGTTGTATACAAAAAAACTCAATTATTCACATCATCCACCTTCACAAATGCTCAATATAATATTGACGGCAACAATAGGTTGAATAGGTAAGTAGGTACACTACCATTATAAATAAATGTTGTCCTTTATTGATGCTTTACGTATCTAAAAGGTTCCAGAAAAAAATGAGAATATAGATGACAAGTTGACATGATGCATGATCTGTCCGCGTGCGAGAAATGGAATAATGGCACACTGTCTAAAAAATCGTATGAGCTCACGCACCAGCTCTACTTTCGGTCGCTGTACTAGTGAAAGTCAAAAGCATCTACCATGACACAACATACACAAAAAACTATCTTTACCTTTTAGCATCTTTTTATAGGCACGTAATAAAAACGGATAATAATATTAATACAAAGGTGAAATGCGGTATCTACCAATATGGAATAAAGGATGTTTAGAAAGTATGCACAATTTCTACCAATCTTTCTCCAATCTAGTATGTGGAAGCAGTTTAAAGATCTGCGAGTTTCATATATTTTGGTAGCAAGGATTTGGATAAAATAAAATCATGAACCTATTTACTTTTCGACCACCCTTTACTCACGTTTGCAACTTTAGATGTTGCGACTTGTGTGAGTTGGAAGAAAGTGTGTCAGGAATCTCGTAAAATGAATGGATGATGGGCGAGGTCCAAAATGAATATTTTTTTATACAAACACAAATGTATATATCGGCTACTACAGCAAAACAGCAGTAAATTGAAAGTTACATGCAAAAATAATATATAATTTCGCTGCTACACATATTTTTATACCTTGTAAGTTGGCGATGTTGATGAGTCTGCGAATAAAAAGACAGAGATATATTACTGTGACCTGCTGCTGCTTCTTTGCTCACGCTCCTTTCTCTCGTAATAATAATATTGGCTAATAACAAGGGTTGCGGAAGAAACCTTCTTTTGACCACGACTCACTCGTGCAAGTGGTCTGGTCTAGCTTGACTACTTTCAACTTTGTCCATCATCATCAAGATAACAAGGGAATTTCCTCTCCTATAGAACTGGGAAAATGGATGAACTCATAGTGCTGCTGCTGACAATGTGCGAACGGTGATTGTTAGCGATTTAGATATGCCTGGCTGTAGTAGTACTCCCAGTTTTGTACATGTATACACACGCAACAAACGATGACCATGTTTCAAATTCATGGAAGCGTGCAGGGAAATATTAAAGTGTGTGTTCACGCGTGGGCAGTTTCTGTATCTATTTTCATCTTTAGGATGACTTACACAAAGAATATTAGGATATGTGAGGACAAAAAACTCGCTGACTTTCCCTGTCAGGTAGTTTGGTCCATACATGAGTATATTATACAACCTCTGCAGAACTTTCACCACTAGTTAAACGTTTACGGGAACATTTTAGATGATAATATGAACAAACTTTCATGAGTTATGATTCGATCACGCGAATTTATACATGATCCTCTATTACACTATTACACATGAAAAGAAGCACCATCACAGGGATCATCATCGTAGTCGTATTTTATTTATATTTTACAAACTGAACTTGTTCCAGTTACTGGTTTTTTGACTCTGCGAGCCCACTGTCTGGATAAAATGTTATTCGTTTGGGCTTGCGATATGATACGACAGAGAAAGATGATCGTGCAAAAACACGCATCCGTCTGAAACTCTACGGGGTATGGTGGTATATATATACACACATTACTTGTAATGTTTGATATGATGGTGATGATTTAGATGATGTGATGATAATGCTATTTTATCCTATCCTAACTCCTGCGATTTCACAAGTTTTTTTTTCTCTGAAAATGGTTTTACTAGTTTTTTATCGCTTACTTCAGTAGTACGTATCATGTAGTCTAGAAGAATGGATCATCAGAGGAATACTAGCTTCAACTGACCTTTTTTACTTTTATGGAAATAAGTGGTTTTGTTACTACAAGTACTTATTATTTAATTAGCATAATTAAAAAGCGTCTTTTAAATTTTTAGCTTGCATAGAAAAAAATTACAATAGCACTTGTCAAGGTGTCAATCAATAGGCGTCAAGAGTGACATTCTGAACATGGAAAAAATATCATGGAAGTTGTTCTCAGCGATTTTCTGTACGAAGCCAACAGCGGAAGGAAGCAACCAGGAGTGAAAGTTTTTGTTGCGTGACGTACAAAGGAAAAAGCATCATAATATGATATAGTGTCACTCCCTGTTTACATGAAAAAAGTCTGCGTTTTGTCGTGCGGAATTTTGCATTGGCTTCCTTCCTCGTCTCTCTTGGGACTCTGTAATCATTGTTTATTAGCTGTAGCTGTCGTGTGTACATTAACATGCAATTTCTAAACATTCTTAATTGTCGCCTACTTTTGCAATTTATAGTGCATAGATATATTATTAGTGAGCAATAATTATGCATAATTGGACATACATTTGTTTTGCATATTATAAAATACGACAAATTTTATGAGATGTGTTCTGAGAATTTGATTTCACTGTGTGCTCTGCGCTGTTGTGTTGAATGCAAATGAAATAGTGCTTCATGAAAAATATATATATTATGTATAGGCTCCTGGAGAACCTAGTTCACCGCAACCATCCGTAGACAGGTTATCAGTGTCCTTTGCCCCAGACTATTATGATAAGTCTGGCACGTCCACCGAGCCTCAGCATCAGCAACATCATGGTGGAGAAAGTGGTAGTGGTGATACTGCTAGTGGCAGAGTGGGTTCAGATGCTTCAGTGAAAGTAAATTTATTCAATATGAGTGCCATTGATGGAACTGGACTTCCATCCCCTGGTGGGGCATCAGCTACTTCCCCACCAGGGGGAGCAGCCTTGGGCCCCGCAAGACTATCGGCCAATCTCACAGGTATAATTAAACTGCCACTTTTTCTTGCTTAAATGGTCGATTAAATTTCATGAAGGTAAGACCTTTTTTTCTAAATAAACGATAAAGATGAGGAAGATGACTATTCCACCTCGATGAATGTCATTCTCCAAAGACGAGCATCTCAAAGAAAAGTGAAAGGCATGGGCAAAAGAAGAACATCATCCCCTTATGATAGCGACAGAAGACGTTCTTCCGTTTTCACCACAAGTTCTGGCGAGTAAGTAAACCAGTGATAACTTTGGCATAACTGAAGTAGGTTGAATAGGTTACTTTAATTGTTTTGCAATTGCAATAACTGGATCACAGAACGGCAATAACGATGGAAGGGGGTGATGCAGCAACGCAAGAACAAATATTCGAAAATATCCGGCTCCATAAGGAACTCATGGATAGCGTTAAACAGCAGCCGTGGGACATGAGAAGAAAGCTTAAGCTAATTCAGCAAGCAAAAGAGTACGTGAAACGTCACGAGGGACAATTGCAAGAACGGCTTGCTCAGTCAAAGAGCACTAGAGACGTGATTGCTCGGTTCAAACTTTTGCTGATTCGTTTCTGGCAGCACTTAAAAAGAGAGCTTTCCAACCTCATAGCCAACATGGTCCCTTGGGAGCAGCGCATCAAGGACATTGAGTCTCATTTTGGCTCTGTGGTAGCCTCGTATTTCACTTTTCTCCGGTGGGTTTTCTGGATAAATATTGTGATCTCTGCCATTCTCGTTTGTCTTGTGATGGTCCCTGAGGTATTGGAATTGAATGTTAATAGCTGAAATGACAAACTTGGGAAATGATTTTTCTCTCTCTTTAACAATCAATTATATTGTATAGATTTTAGCTGCTGATAAAAGTAAAGCCGGTCAAAGGAAAATTTTGCTTCCATCTGAAGAGCGTACGGCCGGTCATTTGGGAACTCTCTGGGAGTTTGAAGGTCTTTTGAAGCACTCCCCACTGTTTTATGGTTATTATACTGATCAAAGAAAAACAAAGGAAGGGTACCCATTACCGCTGTTTTACTTTATGACTGGCATGGGCGTTTACATTTACAGTTTTGTAGCTATTTTGCGCAGGTAAAATCATATTCTATGGATGACGTAAACCCATATATTTTGAGTCGGGTTTGAAAAAAAAAGAGTTTTGATTCCAGAATGGCTGCAAATTCTCGACAATCAAAGTTATCAGACAAAGAGGACGAATGCGCATTCTCATGGCGCTTATTCACTGCCTGGGATTACATGATTGGTAATCCCGAAACAGCTTTGAACCGTTTTGCTTCCATTATAATGGGATTTAAAGAGGCTCTTCTTGAAGAAAAGGAAAAAACAAAAGATGAACGAAAGTAAGGGACTTTAAGTTATTTTTGTGTTTTTACCCCTATGTGATGACGATGACAAATTTTTTCATACCCTCTTTGCAGCTGGAAAGTCATAAGTTTACGAGTGCTGGCTAATTTCCTCATTCTTCTTCTCCTCATGTTTTCTGCTTTTGCTGTTATAAAAGTCGTTGAGCGCTCTGAAAATGTAAAACCAGACGACTCTTGGTGGCGTCAGAACGAAATTACGCTGACACTGTCTTTGATCACTACAATTTTCCCAAATATTTTTGAGTTGGTCGGAATGCTGGAGAATTATCATCCACGAAAGCAGCTAAGATGGCAACTTGCTAGGTAATTTGGATTACATGGTGTCATGTATGAATAAATTTATTTGTATATTTCTTTGTCTCTAAACAGGATTATGGTCCTCAATTTTCTCAACTTGTACACTCTCATATTTGCCTTATTCGGCAAGGTAAATTCAATGACACAAGAACTTCAGGGTATACGCCAAAACCATACCGTCATATCTACAACGCCCACGTACTATTCCACCACAGAGCCTCCACCATGCACAGACGTCGTCGTCAACTGCACTATACTCGATGAGTACGCTTCTTACGAAGCCATTAAAGAAACGAGAGCTGTTCTAGTCTTTGTCGCAAATCTCACCACTTTACTGCCTTCTTCACCTGGAGACTTTCAAACAACTGCTGCAAATTTTCCATTTCTTAATGGCACGTCAACCGCCTCAGGAAAATTTAACATGACAGAATGGTGGACAATGGTGCATAATCTCACACCAAGGACAGATCTTGCTCAGATTTTTAACACGAATGGTACCACCACCTCTGGCGGATCCTCATCTTCTGCAGACTTTTCATCAGAAACTTGGTCAGAATATCTAGAGAATGAAAACTACACATTTTGGACAAATCAATCCTCTATAGACCTGAATGACACGCAGGGTCTATGGGTCCCTGAAAACAGAACAGCATTAGTCTCAGCATTTCCTATAATTATAAAACTAATCAACGCTTATCTAGCAACACTCATTCCAACATTGGCAAAAACAACTCCATTCATGGGAGACTTTTCATCCTCAACTTCAACAGGCGCAGCAGGGTTTATGAACGTCACTATTGATCCGCAGGGTCACTCATCCACTCCCAGTGGAAGTATCGGCAGGGGTACCACCCTACTTCCAGGAGATTTCACAGCACTACTGGGCAACTTTACGGGAAAGCCAACACGAAAGCCTCGTCTAGGAAGAAAGAAGGCGAGAAAAAAAGCACAAGAAACTCTGCCTCGTTCAAAACGACAATTTGTTCCTTGGAACTTGGGTTCTAGAAGCAGTAGCAAAACAGTGAGTGACACAATATTAAGCTCAAGTGGAAGCACATCTACCACCTCAGCAGAAACTTCAGTGTCATCTTCTACATCCACAACAACCACAACAACAGGTCCTCCAGACGAAGATTACACACAACCTGACTGGTCCAAGTATCCTGTTGTAAGTGGAGAAGTGGAACCGGTCGACTCCCAGCAGTCTGGAGAAGGTCCGTTGGTGGTAATGGAAGGTGAAGAAACTACTACTGAAGAGGAGGAATCTGAAATGAACAACGCAATTACCCCAATGGAAGGTACTGGAGGTGTGTTGGTAATTGGAGGAAATGGCAATAGAAAGTATTGGATAACCAAACAAACAACGAGAGGAGACATTCCAAGTGAGTTGGATGAAGAAATAACGACATCAACCACAACCGAAATGGCATCTACAAGCACTACAACAATGGCCCCGACAACCACCATGGAGCCAACACCGGACAACTTGGAGAGGTTTCTAACAAATGTGATGACAATCATCACCCTAATATTTACTCACAACTCCACAAAAACGGATGAGATTGACTTTTCCCGGATAAAGGACTTTTCAAAGTGGATCACAACATTAGAAAGCGTAGTAGAAACGAAAAAGGTGACTCAGGCATATTTAAACTCAACGTTTGGCACAACTGTAAAGGTGAACGTGGACGAAAAGGAAGTGAAAACTTGCTACGTCACTGTTTGCGAGGATGGAACAACAGTCCCAAAAGACATCAAGGAGTTTATGAATTGCACCGATATCATTTGCACGCTGGAGCGACTGGTGGGACCGAGGATTGATAATTGTTGGATTCCACGAAGTAGCATGTGCATAAGTAAGAACGACTGTAAATTTTGTAAGGATCACGTTACCCCAAAATACAAAAAAAAATCTTGGTTCTTTATTTCAGCCACAACGGAACCTGTGCCCACAAGGGATCCTGACATAGACATACGTCTAAGAAAACTTTGTTGGGAAACTATGTTTGGCCAAGAAATAGTCAAATTGACTGTTATGGACCTGGTAAATTTTGTTTGCTAAATCTTTAACTAAATAATATACTTTTGCTTTTGAAACTTTTGCCTCTGTGTTCAACAGATCATCACAGTGGTCTTCATCCTGGTTCTCGACTTTATCCGAGCCATTCTCGTTCGCATTTTGAATCCCTGCTGGTGCTGGGATCTGGAGAAAACTTTCCCCCAATATGGGGACTTCAAAATTGCCGAAAACATTCTTCACTTGGTGAACAACCAAGGGATGATTTGGATGGGCATGTTTTTCTCCCCAGGCCTTCCCACTTTGAATCTTGTCAAACTTGTAATACTCCTATACATCCGCAGCTGGGCTGTGATGACTTGTAACGTGCCCCACGAGACCGTATTCCGAGCTTCTCGATCCAACAACTTCTATTTTGCCCTACTACTCTTCATGCTGTTCCTTTGCACCTTGCCTGTGGCATATGCTGTTGTATGGCTAGAGCCATCGTGGCACTGTGGCCCTTTTTCCGAGTACCAAAGAATTTATCATATTTTCACCCAAGCATTGTTGGGGGCCTTACCCAAATCCATGCACAAAGTATTGGACTATATTGCCTCACCGGGTATTGTTATCCCTTTACTTCTCCTCCTCGTTCTCATTATCTACTACTTGTTGTCTTTGACAAATGCATTGCGAGAGGCAAATAATGATTTGAAAATACAACTCCGCCGGGAGAGAACCGAAGAAAGAAGGAAGATGTTCAAGCTGGCGGGAGGCAAAAAGAAGGATGAGACGCCAATGGCAAAGTGGGCTATGCTTATCCCAATGGCGGCAAAAGATAAGGATCCTAGTAGAGCGAGCAGTATGGGTGGTGGTGGAGGGAGTGGACAAGAAAAGAGGTCATCGATTTTGACCACTGGCAAAATGACTGGTTTTGCCGGAGCTGCTAAAAGAGCAGCATTGAAAGCAAAACAGCAGCCAACCTCGAGTGGGGGAGGAGGAGAAGATGATGGCAATGCTACAGATGTCGACCAGGCATCGTTGCCTGAAGATCAACAAGCTGGAACCACGAAACAGACTAGTAGTGGTGTCATCACTGTTGCCCCCACTGGGAAGCAAAAGCCTCCCATTGCTGCAAGAAAGCCATCTTGTACCGACTCGGTGGCATCAACTAGGTCGGAAATCCCTGTGATTAAAATCAGCGAAGAAGTTGATCTTGCTGCTGGTGGGAAAGGTGGGATAGTCACAACTCAACCTATTTCTTCGACAACAAAGCAGCAGGGAGCTGGAGCTGCATTACCATCACCATCGGTTATCCCAGAAGGTGCACGCAGTCCAAGCATTGAGCCAGAAAAAAGGAAGCGTGTTATGAAGGCATTAATCAAAGCATCAAAGGTAAATCTTGCGTACAATGTAGAAATGCAAAATGGCAAAGCAAAAAACTATGTGATTGCTGAAATTTTGTGAAATTATCATTCTGTTCTTTGTAGGAACAAGGAGAGACCACAGATCTTGGTCTATCATCGAAACCTGTCTCGACAGCCGCATCCAAAACCGATACAAAAACTGTTGATGCAGGAGCAAGTGGAACGGGAGAACAAAGCAGCAAAATATAAGGAAACGAATTGAATTCAATGATTTCCTCTCACTTTCAACTGTTTACATTTTTACAAGCATTAGGATCGAGTAGATAGATAAAAATTGTGTGAGTGGATGTACTTTTTGGTGTCGCAATGAATTCCGCAGTTATATGTTCGATATTGTATTTAATTAAAAATATTATTGGAACTTTGTGTAGCATGGAGTTCCAGAGATTTGTTACAAGGTTTTAGCTTTGAAGATGAGATGTATAATGTATGTCAGTGTCAGTTGCTGTTTTAAAGTAAATTTAATTTCTCATGCAGTAATATGTGCATGCACAAGTGAATTTTAAAGGTCATTATGATCGTTAGAATAGTTATGTAGGTGTGTGAAAAAGAAAAGATAATCTTGCTTTTTATTACCATTACTAAAATGTATTTATTGTAGGTATATGTAATGTACATTACAAAAAATGTCTTAAGTATAGACATAATATGAATTTATAATAATCCCTTTCTGCGATTACCTACCTTTGTATATTTTTTCCTTAACATATTCTTGCATATAATATAATATCATAATATGATAGAATATGTAGCTAAACAAACATGCCTATTTCATTCATTTATTGGGTTTTATAGACAAGTCATTACAATTGTGCGATCAGACTTACTTAAACTTTTGAAATGACTTAAATGTAAAAAATGATGTAAACCACAAAAAAAATTATTAAGTGTTTATGCTTGTACTTTAGGATAGTTCAAAGATTAATTTGTTTCTCGTAAATCTCGTAAAGAGTAAATAATAATATTACAGTGTATGATAAACGTAAGCTTTGAAATTAAAATTGACTTTCAAAAATCTTTTTATATGGCCATCATGGTTGTTTTATGAATGTGTGCTTATTTTTTTACATACTACACTACACTAACTTTGTGTTCGTGAGCACTCACATTAACAAAGCAAGAAAATTAGCGACACTGTGATAAGATGATCTAGCAGGCGAAGGTCTTGGTCCTGATGTCATTGTTGATATATAAGGCTACAATATGGTGAAGGGCTTGACTGATGAAATGCAATACAAGGGTGGGGAACGTATTGGCCGCCTGTTCATTTCAGTGTTAAATATAAATCAGGCAACATAATTTTAGCGTTCTATTTCTATCAACCTTAAATTTTCATCGATAAGAGCAAAGAACAAAACTTTTGGCAGTACAAAGCAATATGTGTGTGGTGTGGTTGTTTTTCCTAGTTTAGTAAGGTTAAATATTTATTTGTTTTACTAAAATGGCCCCAACAATAACAACGGCAATTCCGTTAGTATTGCGTGCAAGTTTTATCTTTTCGGGCATGTTTGGGATCCGATTGGATGGCATAAAAGATCGTAAGCTGTAATATCATAATTTAAATAGCGTAACCGATCGACATGAAATGAACTCTACTCAATATACTGTTTTTGAATCTTATATATAACCTAGAGAATGGACAATCGATAATAGTTCAAAGTGCTCTGCCACTCAATTTCACTGTGCCCGCGGTGGTGATGAATCAAAGTTTGTTTCATATAAAAATACATACATATTCCATTTTTTGTTTCAAAAACTAAAATTGTGGTATGGTATTTTATGATAAACAGGATCAAATAATACGACTTGCATAGGCAATTGCAAATCAACAAATCTTAGTAACATCAATCCTTCGTTTGCTCAATTTTTCCCAAACCCCATCAAATCCAACAAGATTGCCTCAGATGAGAAAAGTAGCAATAAACTTGTTACACCCATTTCTTCATTATTGGTTGTACAAACACCACCGCCAACAATAAAAACTACGACTCCCAGCACTCCTCCGCTGGGAAAATCCTGTGGACCAGGTAGATGCTCTCAAGATGAAATCTGCGTTTCTTGGATGAAACAAAGCAGAAATAATCGCCAAAAGAATCTACTGGCTTCTCGAAGAGAGTCGCCGATGATGGTACACGAATGTCTTCCCAACGATGTAAGATAAAACATGAAAACAG
>JAQIXW010003242.1:0-13543 GCA_034700685.1 Willowsia buskii | reverse complement strand
TGTTGTGGTAGAAGTGGAGCAGAATTGATGACATTAGTTCCGGGTTGCACCAATTGAATTTTGGTGTATGAATGAAATCCCAGCACGCCAATAAATTGTGAGCGTAGTTTTTGAAATACCGGGGATACCAGGCGAACGCGATGGCGTCGACATTTCGCTGATTCCCAAGTCGAAAGAGTTGTCGATGCAGAATTACAGGATTTAAAATGCTAGTGACGAACAGTTCGTCTACATTTTTGGTGTTGGATTCTTGATTGCAGTAGCCATTGCATAGAATCGTGTATTTTATCTTCAAAGTTGTTCCAGTTTTGAATGGAAAGAGAACCAGTTTTGTTGAAGGCCAGTTGATTTGTTTGGGAGAGAAGAAGTTTTCTCCGACGACTTCATTTTGATGGAAGATTTGGCTTGTTGCTGCAATGAAGATTGTGGACGGATGCATTCCAAACTTGACAAACTGATCAACGCTCCCATTTTCGCTTTTGATGATGGTGAGGAATGGTTGCCTGTGTCTACATGGAAAGTTGTACTTGAAACTGACGTTCACATCCCGATACAATAGCATATAGCGAGACAAGTTTAGGGGAAAGTTGCAGTCCATCAAGTCAAAGGAGACGAACGCGATGTCATGATTGCCTGAACCCAATGTAGCAAGTATTGTCTGCAGAGTTCTTTTGAAAATGGGGATTTTGCAGACGCTTTCACAATAAGTTTGTGTTACACTTATAATAAGAATACTTAATAAGATGTACATATTCATGGTTACTAAATTCTAGGAATTATCGGAAATTTAGTCTAGCAGAATTAGCGGGTGCTGGAAGCAAGCTGATATTTAAGCATTATGGTAGTTTTTGGGGAATTGGATAACGGCAATCAAATTTCAATATATCGGTGGCGGTATGATAAGAATTCTCATTTCCTGTCATAAAGTAGTGGCTTACGTAGCAGACGACTAAGCGTCTGCATTTCTTCCCTTCAAAAAAATCAATAGCTTGATGTCTAGCTGTCACATGTTTCCACTGCTGCTGGCGCGTGCCAGAAGAATTCAAGAAGATTTGAAGGTTAAAGTTTTATTCAAGAGTAATATTCATGATTTTATTCAAACGATTCACCGATGGGTCCTTATTATTAGTACTATTAACTGTTTTAGAGAATTGTCCCTCAGGCTGTCTGCTAAATATATATTTGTATTTTATATTTATATTTACCATAATATGAGCATCGACAGGCTCGAAAATTTCGAAATATACGAAAAAAAATTGTGGAATGTACTTACTTTGAGTTGAAAATATCTATTCACGTAACTGCACAGTCCGCGTAAGCAAACATCTGGCAACGTACATGCGTATTACCATCATACAATTTTGACAAGGTTTGAATATTTCAAAGATGATGTTTTAACTTATGTCGGCTTTACAACTGTACGCTAGCAAAATGCAGATATTTTCAATCCATATTAAACTTATGGTAGATCATAGAATTTTTTGCAACAGAAACTATCATAAATCAATTTCTTTTCGTTTTTGAACCAAGGCTTAGTGCTTGAGCAAACTATGATGGACATGCATCTGGCATGAATATTTCCAACTGGCAACTAGCTCCTATGCAAAAGACACCGAGAAAAAAACCAATTAATTTCAGAACGGAAGGTAATTGACTATCGATCAGAAGGTAATTAACTTAATCACGTAAGCTTACGTAAGTAAGTATTGTTAGACAGCAAATTCCAGCAAATTTCTTCCGTTTTTTATTGTATTTTACCATATTTGTTCACAGAAAATGTTTTCAAAACCATTTAAATTAAAAGTTAAAGGCTCAATTAACAATTCGCAAAATAAATAACATTTTATTTGCACCCCACACTCTCTTGACATGACCAATGAAATATTTGAAAATAATTTTAGCACAGTTCTTCTCAGAATTGATTATCACTTGGCATGATTGAAGTACTTAACTATTTTCTGAGGTAAATCTCTAGATTTTTTGCGTCGTACCTTTTTTATTGTAATTTTACAAGTGACGTGGATGTATACTAGTAGCTCCGTTAACAAGCTAAGAGTGCAAATTATATAGGCGCACGATGCTAATAAAACAATTGCAGAGAATTTTTCAAATCCAATTTGGTCCTCCGGTCTGTTAGCAGTATTGAAGATAAGATTGGCAGTTCCAAGATTATATTGAAATGTTTCCGCAACATAAGCCCAATGTTGCCATATGCTCATCAGACCACTCTGAACAAGTCTGGAATAAGTTTCTAGCATCCATAATCGGTTGACAGTGTACGTTTCCAAATATCGTGACCTTTCGTTTATCAATTCTGGTAAATTGTGGCACTCAGCATTCTTATAGCTATATACGTATCGAAGAGAAAGTTTATAAATCAGCAAATCACTGGTTTGATCGGAGTCCATCAGTTTCAAATATTTTTTTGTTAGGAAGTCAGTTTTTTCCAAATAAGTCGAATAATTGTGCAGATGAAAACTTGAGTTCAGCATGTTCAGAATATCCCGCTTTTTAAAATCATAATAAAACTGTAGCCACGGGTTAAGATATGTGGAACGCCTCAATATTTTGTACCCAAGTTTCAGCATTTGTAAAAGCGACTCATAAACTTTCGGCGGATCTGGAACTGTCAAAATACTCAGAATCTCGTTTCCATAAAACTGGGAAACGAATATCCACAGAAAGTGGAGTAACATCAAACACAAAAGGGATTTTCTACATTTACAGACTATTGCTAATATTCCAAATGACGAAAGTGTAAGCAACCAAATTTCAAAACTAAATGCATTAATCCACGTTAAAAAATCAAATTTAAAATTATCATTGGTTTTCGAGTTTACCAAGCAATAAAGTAGTCTGGAGACGACATTTCGTGAAAACTTAAATCCAACAAGTCTCGAATGAGAAAAACGCAAATATTTTGTATAAGCTTCATCAACAACTATATATTGTGCACTTAATAAGCGGGAAATGAAATTGTAGTTTCTATTGCGATAATATGACCAGAGATTAGGATCAAGGGAGAAATTGTGAGATGACAAGAGTTGTTGGGTTGCCATGAATTGCTAGTAGTTTTTGAAATACCTGGGATACCAGGCGAATGCGATGGCGTCGACATGTCGCTGATTCCCAAGTCGAAAGAGTTGTCGATGCAGAATTACAGGATTCAGAATGCTAGTCACGAACTGTTCGTCTACATTTTTGGTGTTGGATTCTTGATTGCAGTAGCCGTTGCATAGAATCGTATATTTTATCTTCAAAGTTGTCCCAGTTTTGAATGGAAAGAGAACAAGTTTTGTTGAAGGCCAGTTGATTTGTTTGGGAGGGAAAAAGTTTTCTCCGATGACTTCGTTTGGATTGAATATTTGGCTTGTTGCTGCAATGAACATTGTGGACGACTGCATTCCAAACTTGACAAACTGATCAACGCTCCCATTTTCACTTTTGATGATGGTGAGGAACGGTTGCCTGTGTCTACATGGAAATTCGTACTTAAAACTGACGTTCACATCCCGATTCAATAGCATATAGCGAGCCATGTTTAGAGAAAAGCTGCAGTCCATCAAGTCGAAAGAGACGAACGCGATGTCATGATTGCCTGAACCCAATGTAGCAAGTATTGTCTGCAGAGTTCTCTCGAAAACGGGGATTTTGCAGACGCTTTCACAATGAGTTTGTGTTACACTTATAATAAGAATACTTAATAAGACGCAAATATTCATGGTTACTAAATTCTAGAAATTATCGGAAATTTAGTCTAGCAGAATTAGCGGATGCTGAACCCAAGTCGATATTTAAGGAACACTGATCGAATAGATGAACTATTCTCTAAATCTTTGATCACCCTTGCAGTAACACTATTCATTTAACACTAATATCCACAATAATGCTATATAATATTAACGAGGCTGGAATATGTGCTTACATACGGAAACCAATGTTTTATAATGTCCAATAATTGGATAAAACCAATCATATTTTAATATGTCGGTGGTGGTATGATAAAAATTCTCATTTCCTGTCATAAAGTAGTGGCTTACGTAGCTAACGACTAAGCGTCTGCATTTTCACCCTTCATGAAAAAATCAATAGCACGATGTCTAGCTGTCACGTTTTTCCACTGCTGCGGGCGCGTGCTGGAGGAATTCAAGAAGATTTGAAGGTTAAGGTGTTTTTCACATGTAATTCATAATTTTATTCAAATTGATTTACCGATGGGTCATTAGTATTACAATTAAACCTCATTAGAGACTTGTCCCTCAGGCCCTGCTAAATATATTTGAGCTAATTTACCATAATATGAGCACCAACAGGTTCAAAAATTTCGAAAACGCTGTCTTCTTAGCGTTATATATTTAACAAGGGTGTGGAATGTACTTATTTCACTTGAAAATATCTAAGCTCTTCAATCAAATACTGTCAATGCAGTCACACAATCAAGCTCTGAACAATCAATTAACGATCATCAATACGCTATTTTTGTGCGTTGGTATCGTTCACAAATATTAAACATAGCAGAAAAAACTAACGAGAAGTTCTGTTTGACAAAGTTTGAACAATTCAAAGATGATGTTTTAGTTTATTTCGGCTTTGTACACACTGTACTGTACGCTTCTAAAATGCAGACATCTTCAATCTATATAAAACTTATGGTAGATTAAGAAATTTTATTTTTAAGTAAAAACCATCAGAAATCAGTTACTTTTCTGATTTGAAATTAAGATTACTGCTTGAGCAACCTATGATGGACTGTATATCTGGCACGAACCGCTTCCAACTGGCAACTATGCTCTAATGCGAATAACGCCAAGAATAAAACCAATTAATTTCAGAACTAAAAGAAATTAAATATCGATCAGAAGGTAATTAGAACTTAATCAAGTAAGCTTACGGCAACGGATGCGAATCAATTTCATGTGCTATTCATATGACTAATGTCGAGTGATACATTCCAAATTGTGCAAGGTTGTCCAAGTCTCTTTTTTCACTCGTGACATTAGTGACATTTACATGTGACATAACTTTTTGTGACATTTACATCAGATTTTATTATCATATAACGAGATATATTTAGATGGATATTGCAATCCTCCAGATTAAAGGAGACAAATATAATTTCATGATTGCTTGATGTTAATTTATATACTAAAATAATTATACCTGTATATAATGTGGATTATTTATCTAAAAATCATTACGCATCCATATTCAGCGAAAACTTTTAATGATTTCAAAAGAATAGACAAAAGTTTACATAACAAAATAACTCAAAATAATTCAGGTAAATTCCGTGTTGAGACGTGTAAAATTCGGAGAAATATAACAAGATATTAAAATTTTGTTTAGAAACTATACATATATATCATTGTTTGGAAGCTGTTGATAATTCAAGTGCATAAACTACCAAATGGGGAAAAGAACCACATCTGCAGTTCTTACACTCGCGTAGAAATAGTAATCCGCTCCGGACCCTCTTTCTAATGGGTAAAAAGATCCACAACTGAAGAAAAATGGGCGAAGCATACGACAAATTCTTTTCACAGCTTTTCTTTCAACATGGCAACCAGCATGAGTCAATAAACCGGAATTAGTTGCGAAGCTAATGTTCAGTTTTCGCAAAATTTTACAACTTTTTATATGAACCTCAACTGCCAACTGAAAAGAGACGAATATAAAAAACACCATAAATATTGACAGTGCTGGCCAAAACACGTACAATGTAAGAGGTAAAGATTCGAAGCACTTAATAGTAAAAGAATTGGAAATAACAAATATTACAAAGCCATCACCCATTAAAACAGCAAGAAAAGTGTACAAAGTATCACTTATTGAAAACTGGACTGCATGAAATGCTCTCCACCACTTGAAAAAACGATGATACAATTTAGCTTCGCCCACTATAGACTTAAATGCCGGTGGACATAACCTCTCTAAAACTTGCAAGCATGAAGCGTACAGTTCCAAAATATACATTAAGAGTAGCAACATAAGGGCAATAAAGCGACATGCTTCAGCCACACAAACGAAAGAGCATAAAATTCTAAGAAAAATGACAAAATTTTGTAATATCTCGGAACATGGAGTATTTTCTGTATGACAAAGCATAGATTTGCTTAGAAATTTGTTAAAAGTGTAATAAAACGGGTCATAATTTAGATAGACGAGAAAAGGGACAAATGTCAGAGGCAATGAACAAACAAGCAATATATTTGCCTTGAAAATATAAACGATATATTTCCAGTATCTCGTTGAGTGAAAATGAACTCGGCTGCGGAGAGAAGTATCGTGATATTTGGCATCTGTATGAATTACATGAAAATTATTTATAGTTGTTTAATAGATAGTTATATATATATTGTTACTTTCTTTCAATACCTAGGATAAAGGCCAAGCTCTGCAGACTCTCAAGCCCATTGACAAATGATTCGCAATTTCTGATCAAAATGTATGCCGTGGCCCAGTCTAAAAGAGAATTTGACGTTGATATAATGGCGATGTATACGATTGGCCGATTTAGGAATTCTTGGTTGATAACTACATCTAAACAGCTACCGAATCCAATTAGTCCGACAATAACGAAAGTATTGAAGCACCAGATATTGAAGAAATTGTGATTTTTTCTTGTATCTTTCCTCTGGTTAGTTTTAAATAATTCAAGTTTCTCATTCCAATGTAGAACACATGGGGATACTTTCTGGTGCAGACGGAAAACCGAATTGTAGAATTTAAATAAGTTTGCTGTATAAAGCTTCATTTTAGAGGCACAATTAAAAATTAACTGTGACTTTAGCTTTGTATTTTACACTTGAAGAAGTTTCGTGATGCTTCCTAGTAATGACTTTGATTAAAAGCAATTCTTGTTGTGCTCAGAGTGCTCAAACCGTAATTGAAAAATGCCAATTGAAAATTATCGTAATACAGAGAAAAGTCTGATAAGCCAATTTTGCGAAGCTAAAAGTACATTATCTCGAAAGTAATGAAAAAATAACTCTAAAAAACATGTAATTTTTCGGCTTCATTTATTTCGCAATCGAAAAAAAATGTCTATCAAAAAATTTCATTTGTGCGAAAAGGTATTCGGTCAGTTCCTATACTCCTATTCCGTAATGCGACAACTCCTATATTCCTAGTTCTCATAATTCTAATAAATACGCAATTTTCAGAAACCAAAAAATTCCATAACTTTTGATTCACTTATTGTCATTTTCCAATATTGGTAAATGAACATGCTAAATCTACAAAACATATAGTCATAAACTTTAGAAAATACAATTTCGATATGCACGAAAGTTTTACAAGCTAAATATGGAAACATTGTTCATTACAACTGAACACAACGCAAACATTTCGTTGTGATTTAACGGTTCCCCTTGGTTTCCATTAAAAGCTGCTCAAAGGGTGAATAGGTTTAAACACACGTCATGCTAATCTCAATACAAAGATTGTGAAATGGTTGGGATTGAAACGCTTAAATATTCGGAGACCAGAGCAGATCCTTGCTCATGCTTATCAATAGCATGCGAATTTAAACCTATAGGATTTTTTATGGAGCATTACGAGAATCCAGACAATAGAGGAACGAAAGCAATATGAGTATTAACCCGTTATATAAATTTGCATAAGAGGAATTTTCATCCAATCATGCAAACATATATCAAAGTCGACATATTGGTCATATAACACCAGATCGATACACGTGTATAAAAACTTTTAATTTTAGAACCACTTTTATCATTTCTATACATATTTTTAGCAGCATAACATTTACCTGTTTTAAAGAGGAATGCTTTGGTTAAAAGTTCAGGATATTTATTAAAAATATTTTCTAATCAATGATTTCTTCTAACAGCAGCATAAAAAGACGTATAGACATAATACAGGTGGTTATAAAAATAAAAGTTATTAAATACTGAAATATATATGTTGATGTATGACTCATGTAACGAATTTCACGAATGCTTGTATATATAAAACTATGTTTTTTAATATATTGTATTTCTCACTTAGCAAAACTAGCTGATCAATTTCACGATTAATGTTTGCATTACATATGTTTTCACTCGGCATTCGATTATTGAAGATTCAAGATTTTACAATGCATGAAACAGATGATAAACGTAGTAATATATGTTATAAAAATAACGTGAGTTGACAAAGGATTTGGAAACGAAAACAGAATTGCCGAGAAAAAGAATTAGTGAAAAGAAGGTTTCAAATTGGCTTCTAAACAACCATCTTTTCAAAATTTCAGTTTGTTTATGTGTTTATGTGTCTTAAAATGTGTTACATCGGTCGTTTGCCCGATTTATAGGACAACATGTAGACGATCTACTTTCATAAAAGCTAATAAGGTTTGACTCGAACCACCAATATTATAATTGCTTATTTGCTTTTTCTTTAAAAAATGTTGTAATGTAATGAAACCCCGTTAAAGATTGGGAATACAATAGAAAGCTTCTGGTAAATATTCTGCAGATAATCTGTAACTCAAAAAATATTCGTAAACAAAGTGTGAGTGGCCTTCCTATTCATATATGATTTCTGACTCATTTGGATTCAGTGAACAAAAAATGTCTGTAATAAAACGTAAATACGTCTAGTAATAACTTAATTCTGACATTTATTATCTTATTGATAAATTATATAATAAATTATGTTTACAAAATTTGTAACACATTACAAGTACATGGAAAATACTCATTTGCAATTTAATACAAAAACGACATTACGTTACCAAACAGGCAGCAGAATTACATCTACAGTTCGTACAATCACATGAAAATAGTAATCTGCTCCAATTCCTCTTTCTAATCTGTAAAAAGATCCACATTCTAAACTAATTGGGTGGAGCATATGACAAACTCTCTTTATAATTCTTCTCTCCAACTGATTGCCACCAATTTGAGATAAAGTAACAGAATTAGTTGCGTAGTTGATATTGAGTTTTCTCAAAATTTTACAACTTTTTATATGAACCTCAACGCCCAACTGGAGTAAGACGTATACAAAAAATGCCAGAAATACTGACAATATTGGCAAAAACATATACAAAGCTAGAGGCAAGCTTTCAAAGCATTTAATAGTGGCGGAATTGGAAAGCACAAATATAACAAACCCATCACCCATTAAAACCGCACTTAATGCACAATGAGTATCACTGATTGAAAGTTGGGCCACGTAAAATGCTCTCCACCACTTGAAAAAACGATGATATAATTCAGCTTCGCATATTATAGATTTAAATACTGGTGGACATAGACACTCTAAAACTTGCAAACATGAAGTGAATAGCTCCAAAATATACATAAAGAGGAGCAAAAGAAGACAACAAAAGCGACATGCTTCAGCTGAGCAAATGATTACGCATAAAATTCTGAGCAAGATCACAAATTTGGATAGCATTGCCAAACATTGGGTATTGTTTGTAGGGCAAAGAACGGATCCATTAAGATATTTGTTAAATGTGTAATAAAAAGGGTCAAGGTTTAGGTAAACGCCGACAGGGACAAATATTACAGGTGCGAAGGAACACACACACAAACCAAGTTTGCAAATATGTACGACATATTTCCAGTATCTCGTTGAGTGAAAACGGACCCGGCTGTGGAGCGGTGTATTTTGGTATTGGGCATCTGTAATTAATTATAAGAAAAATTATTAATTTGTTTTAATCATCATTTATATGCGGTCTGGTATATTTTAAGTACCTAGTCGATATACTAAGCTTTGCAGTTGCTCAAGCCCATTTACAAAATATTTACAACCTCTGATCAGAATGTATGCCGAGGCCCAGTATAAAATCGACACTGGCCCTACGCAAATGGCAAGACAGACAAGTGGTCGACTAAGGAGCTGTTGGTTGAAAAGTACATCCAAACAGCTACCGAATCCTATAAGTCCTGCGACAATGAATGTGTTGAAGAACCAGACGCTTCGAAAATTGTGACCTTTTCCTGCCTGAATTCTCGGGTTAATTTGAAATAATTCAGATTTCTCGTTCCAATGTAAAATACAAGGAGAAAGCTTTTCGTGCAGGCGGAAAACTGAGTTGTAAAATTTAAGTATAATCGAACAATAAAGTTTCATTTTAGAGGGATACAAAATTGTTTAGGTGTAATTTTGAACGATAAGATTTGAACTGTATGCTTGTTAAGAGGAACTTTTACTCCAATTTGATAGGGCCTTATTTTATAAAAATGTCAATAAATTTTCTATAAACCGACTTTGTTGTTGCTTTTAATGATTAGTAAAAACTGTGAATTATTTTATATCCAAAACTTGTACATGCGTGTCTCCTATTTCGAGTCACAATTGTATTTAAATTTAATAGTACTCGAAAAGAACCTGAAAAACAAGTTGAAAATAGAAATAAATTAATTAAAATGGGAGATATAAATTTCCTGATACATGACTCATATTCTTAGTTTTCATATGTTTCCATTTGGCATTATTAAAACCTTATCAATTATCAGAAAGCTTTTAATTCTAAATCTGATGAAGCTCCTAAACTACAATTTCTTTTAAAAAAATACTATTCCATTTAAGCTCCGTTATAGAAAATTTTCCTATTATATATACTTATAACTAATAGATCGGTTTTATTAGAATTTTTAATTTTAAGTTTTTAATAAAACAGTCCCAAAAATATTATAAAGACATTGATTTCTCCTCTTATCGAGTAAATTTTTAATTTTGGAAAATGTTTGTAGCTTTCAAATTAAAAGTTCAACAATGATTTATGTCGTGTTGTTGATGTGAAGAAGGCTTGTTGATAATCAACACTTGACGTTTGTTTATGCATTATTATTGGCATCTCAGTATTGTGAGTACCAGAAACTGGCTCTAAATATCTTGTGCCATTATACAAAACACTAATTTTGTCTTGGTAGAATGCATAATTATAACCCATGAATGGTGATCATACTTGAATATACGCTTTGTTTCTGTAAGCAATATTAGTCATCTCCCACATCTCTAGATTTTTGGCGTTGCATCTTTTTGACAGTAATTTTGCTAGCTAGATGGGAGTATACTACGCGCTCCATTATCAAACAAAGTGTGCAAATAATATAGGCGCACAATGCTAAAGACACGATTGCAGAGAATTTTTCAAATCCAATTTGGTCCTTTGTTCTGTTAGCAGTATCAAAGATAACATTGGCGGTTCCAAGATTATATTGAAATATTTCCGCGACATAAGCCCAATGTCGCCATATGCCCATCAGACCACTCTGAACAAGTCTGGAATATGTTTCTAGCACCCAAAATCGGTTAACAGTGTACGTTTCCAAATATCGTGACCTTTTGTTAATCAATTCAGGCAAATTATAGCACTCAGCATGCTCATATCCAAATGCATATCGAAGAGAAAGTTTGTAAATCAGCAAATCACTGGTTTGATCGGAGTCCATCAGTTTCAAATATTTTCCAGAGAGGAAGTCAGTTTTTTCCAAATACGTCGAATAATTGTGCAGATGAAAACTTGAGTTCAGCATGTTCAGAATATCCCGCTTTTTAAAATCATAATAAAACAGTAGCCTCGGGTTAAGATATGTCGAACGCCTCAATATTTTGTACCCAAGTTTCAGCATTTCTAAAAGCGACTCATAAACTTTCGGCGGATCTGGAACTGTCAAAATACTCAGAATCTCGTTTCCATAAAACTGGGAAACGAATATCCACAGAAAGTGGAGTAACATCAAACACAAAAGGGATTTTCTACTTTTACAGATTATTGCTAAAATAGCAAATGAGGAAAGTGAAAGCAACCAAATCTCAAAACTAAATGCATTAATCCACGTTAAAAAATCAAATTTTAAATTATCACTGGTTTTCGAGTTTACCAAGCAGTAAAGTAGTCTGGCGACGACATTTCGGGAAAACCAAAATCCAACAAGTCTCGAATGAGAAAAACGTAAATACTCATTGTAAGCTTCGTCAACAACTATATATTGTGCACTTAATAAACGGGAAATCGGATTGTATTTGCTATTGCGATAATATGACCATAGGCTTGGGTCAACAGAGAAATTGTGATTTGACAAGAGTTGTTGGGTTGCCATGAATTGTTCGTTGCAATATCGATAACCTTTTGAAAATATATGTGAACAAATTTGTGAGATGTGGGAAGCTTTGTGGGTATCTACGAGCACATTAATTTGTCTAGTGTTTGCGTTATGAAATAGTCGCTTATGCCATGTCAGCGGTTGTTCTAATGTAGCCAAGAATTCGGATGCTGCTTCTCCAGTGTTTTCGTTCCGAGGACAATAGCCGTTGCAAATAAATGTATAGTGAACATGCGGACGGTTGTTTATATTTGCTGCAGTTAGAACGATGGTTATCGCTGGATTATTTCTCCACTCGATAGGAAACCACTCTTCTGCATCAAAAGTTCCCGGATTTCTGAAAGAGTCTGTGAAAGGGAATATGACCAGTGTGGTGGGATGCATGTAGAAATAATTTAGCTTGAAACCTGCCAAACGGTTTGCTATTATTAGATGATTGGGTTGGTGATATTTGGCTGCATACTGATAGTCTAGGTTCTTCGAATATCTTTTCAGAAACATTGAACGAGATTTTTGAAAGGTGAACTGGCATTTTTCGAATGAGAAATCTAGAAAAAATATGTCAAAATTGGATTCCCCGGTGTCCAGAATTTGCAGGAGGGTCTCTGTAGTCTCCCTAAACCATTCATGTTTACATGGACTTGGAAATACTAGAATGGTCCATGCAATTTTGCAATTTATTAAGAGCAAAAGTAATGCGTGTAGACTGAACATATTTATGTGAAGCTTCGTTGTAGCTAATACAGTACTAGTAATACTAGAAATTTACTTCGACTTCTTCGATTCCTGGGCCTGGTCCAAAAGCGATTAAATTTTTAGAAATTAATCTATGTAATTTATAGCATGCTAAGACAAGACAATCTTACTGCAGCAAGAACGAATGAGTTATGACTGAAAATTTTCAAGAAATTAAAAATGGCCTACAGTATCTAGTTTAAGAGGTAAGAGGAGCAGCCTAACAAAAGCGGTACAAGTACTTGTTAATATTTTATAGTTGAGTGCTTTAAGAAAAAGATAGAAGTGTTTAAAATAATCATCAGCTTAGACTACTTATTAAATGAAGAAAGCGAGGAAGTGTTTATTTGGAACTTACAAAATATAATACTAAAAAATATCAGCAAAATACAAGTATGGAGTGGAGTGTGTTCAATGGACTTTATCAAAAGTAAATTGAATTTTTTCCATATGGATGCAATTTTGGTGATAATTATGATTCTGGATTCGGTTCCGAGAGCTTGTACTTGTAAAATTGCTGATGCATCAATTAAGCCATGTCGAATAATATTTCTGAAAAGTCTTTTATGCGAGTCCTTTAGACACCCATACTGATGGAAGTAATAACATTTCGTCAAACAGTTAGTTTATGAGATATTTTTTATCGTGCTCTATGATTCATTGATTTATCCTTATTTTACAGATGTTTACAGATGTTGTCTAAATACCAATACCTCAGCAAAACAATAATTGACATTTTATGG
>JAQIXW010003241.1:0-13543 GCA_034700685.1 Willowsia buskii | reverse complement strand
TGATTGGTACATATGCACTGAATAAACATAAGAACATGTGTTATCCATATGGACTTCTAAACGAAGAAATAATTTGCGACTTGTTCCCATTTATACTTTAATTTTTAGTATGTTTCTCCTGCTATCTTAGCAAAAAAGGAGAATTTGTTAGTCCTCACTTCCTAAACAATTTTTAAAACTATTAATGTGTTCATTTTTAATTCTGGCATATAAATCGCTATCAACGTTATTCCAACATTTCTTCTCTTGTCTGTGCTCAGAGAGCTTTCTTATACTTAACCGACAGTTACATACTTGTTACATACAAAGAAATTAAGAATGCTATAGATTGATTATTTCGATACATTATTAACTTAACAAACTGATTTTTCACATCAATCCTCAGGAGTTAAATTCGTTAATGAGTTTACGTCTCCTAAAATTATGTAGCTGTAAGTGTGATTTTATACATCACCGATAATGTTTACATGCTTGAAAGTGGATCGCGTGAAGTCTCCTAAACTCGCAAATCATTGGGATTTATTTTATCCTTTTATACTCATTATTTGATGGTCATATTCTAACGATTCGTTTTGCTTTAATTTTTCAGTCAAATTTCTGGAAGTGATAAAACCGTTCTGTAGTATATTACCTGAAATAGCTAAACCTGAAAGAAAGGTGAGTACAATTTTTAAAAAAACTATTATTACCTTACTCGGATTAGTCAAATCACCTACAATGCCATGAATGACAAGTATCATAATTCAATGCTGTTGTTTTTTACATAGATTCAATTCAGGGAGAAAGTATTATGGACTGCTATCACCCTCTTCATTTTCTTAGTATGCTGCCAGGTAAGTTGAATTGGAGTTTTCCAGATATTCATTTTAAGTAAATACGATGAAGTGATACTGCTTTAGGAACTTATTTGAATCATTGAATTTGTCTGCTTACAGATTCCTTTATTCGGTATTATGAGCTCAGACTCAGCCGATCCTTTCTATTGGATTCGTGTGATCCTCGCTTCAAACAGAGGAACACTTATGGAGTTAGGTATTTCACCAATTGTCACGTCTGGTCTCATCATGCAATTGTTGGCAGGTGCTAAAATAATTGAAGTTGGTGACACACCAAAGGACCGAGCACTATTTAACGGAGCTCAAAAATGTAAGTAGTCAAAAATAAGAAACTTCATTCTAAGATCATTAAATATACATTAGAGACGCTGATTAATATTTCTCATATTTTGTTATAATATGCAGTGTTTGGAATGGTTATTACTGTTGGACAAGCCATTGTCTACGTATTGACTGGACTGTATGGAGACCCTGCTGACATTGGTGCTGGAGTTTGTCTATTGATCATCATCCAACTGTTTGTCGCTGGTTTGATTGTTCTGTTGTTGGATGAACTGCTCCAGAAAGGATATGGTTTGGGTAAGTTTGAAACGTTTTAAAATTTATTGGAAAAAGAAGCTTTTACATAAAAATGGCCAAAAAACGGTTCCTAATTTTTAATATCTTCATTTTTATCAACCACTAGGATCTGGAATTTCTCTCTTCATTGCTACTAACGTCTGTGAAACAATTGTCTGGAAGGCATTCAGTCCTGCCACTGTCAACACTGGACGAGGAACTGAATTCGAAGGTGCAGTCATTGCCCTGTTCCACTTGTTGGCTACACGTCAGGACAAAGTTCGTGCACTTCGTGAAGCTTTCTACCGACAGAACCTTCCTAACTTGATGAACTTGCTTGCAACCGTTTTGATCTTCGGAGTTGTCATATACTTCCAGGTATGTATGAGGATTGTTTTTGAATCATTCAACTTTGTGACAATGAGTTGACTTTGAAATGTATTTACCAAAAATCATATTTTGAATGTTTTCAGGGTTTCAGAGTCGATCTCCCAATCAAGTCAGCAAGATACCGTGGGCAGTACAGCAGTTATCCCATCAAGCTCTTCTACACTTCAAACATCCCCATCATTTTGCAGTCTGCTCTTGTATCGAACTTGTATGTCATTTCACAGATGCTCGCTGTCAAGTTCCATGTAAGTTTTCTTTGTGTCAATGCTGATATATTTTTAATGATTTTGTTGAGGGCAAATTAACAGAGTTATGTATTTTCATTTTCATTAGGGAAACTTCTTTGTCAACCTTCTTGGAGTGTGGGCCGACATTGGTGGAGGTGGCCCTGCCAGATCTTACCCTATAGGAGGTTTATGTTACTACCTGAGTCCGCCTGAAACACTTGGACATATTGTGGAAGACCCCATTCACGCAGTTTTGTACATTATCTTCATGCTTGGTTCCTGTGCATTCTTCTCAAAGACATGGATTGATGTCTCTGGATCTTCAGCTAAGGATGTTGCCAAACAATTGAAGGAGCAACAAATGATTATGCGTGGACACCGTGACAAGTCTATGATTCACGAACTCAACAGGTATGTTATTTAAAACTCTAAAAATATTTTTTCTGCATTATTGAAGCTGCCAATTGCTTGCTGAATGAAGTACCATGAGATGACGATGGGGTATCATCTAATGTACATCTTTGTGGTACGATGTGTCTTGGGGCACCTTGACATAGCCACTGCATTGATTACGGGGTGCTCCGTGATCGATTCCCAGTGACAGCAATATCGCTTGTTCTATACTCCCGATGAAGTTGGTGTGTTTTTCATAAATGCTTCACTTCAGTGTATTACGGTTCGCTGTAATGCGCAACGGAGTTATATTAAAGTGGTATTTCCACCTGCCTGCTTTCTGTATAGGCAAGGCAGTCTAAGAGTACCAAACAATTAAATTTTTGCCTCAAGTCTTAGAAACGAGAATAGGGAAGTGTATGACTTTAACAAAATTACATTATTTTTTATCTTTGTGTTTCAGGTACATTCCCACAGCTGCAGCTTTTGGAGGCTTGTGTATTGGAGCTCTGTCCGTCCTGGCTGATTTCTTGGGCGCTATCGGTTCTGGAACTGGTATCTTACTGGCTGTCACAATTATTTATCAGTACTTCGAAATCTTCGTTAAAGAACAAAGTGAAATGGGCGGAATGAGTACTCTGCTCTTCTAAATGTTTCCAATATTCTAATTTTTTTTAAATCTTCATGAGTGACCAAATACAAACGCAAGGAAAACAGCATGCAAAGACGAATGGTGCAAAGAAATGATGAAGAACATAACTTTTGTAAATATTTATTAGCTACTATAATAATGTTCCATGCTTTACAGTCCTTGCATTTAACATGGCTCTTGTAATTGGTTGAAATCCTATCAAAATTGTAGGTTGTAAATCCCATATTTTTTTCAAACTATTGATCACGATGGTATGATATGCATCGCAAATGATAGGTTGTCTGTGTCATTGTGATTGATTTCCCGTAACACTCATTGACTGTTTGGTTGAATGTTATTCATGTACTAAGTACTCACTAGATTTTAGAGATATCATATGTACGTAATCGTAATTTATAAGATATATTCTTGTGCGTAAATGTAAAACAGATGATTTCATATAAACTTATGAGAATAAATCTCATTGTTATATTTACTAAACTGTTTATTAATTGCAATTTATTTACAACAACATTATACTAACATTTCCATTTATAACAAAGTATTATTACAATTAAGTTTAAAAAAATGCATACATTTAGTCTTTCGAAGCATGAAGAAAGTTTGCTTTGGTTAGAGCAAAGTCATGCGTATTGTATTTTATCTACGTTTGAAGTTCTGGCTCTATGTTTTCCACATTTGCATTGTCAGGGGGAATAGGAGCATCGTCAGCGGTAGGGTCCTGATTATTATTGTCACCAACATCATTATCGCTTGCTGGTGGACGTGCAGGATTATCTTCGTCGTCACCGTTAACACTGTCCTGCTCATCACAATCTGGTGCTTTAGGAAGAAACTCCTCGTCGGGATAAATGGTGTGGAAAATTTTTTGAGCCTTGGCTACATAACAAGTTAGATCAGAGGATGCAACTTTCGACTCCAGAATTAAGTTTTTGGTATCATCTGAGCCATTTTTTGATAAGAGTTCACAAGAAATACTGTTGCACGTAAAACTAAGCTTGAAATATGAGCCATAAATGACTCGTGGTTTTCTTGATGTTTCACTTATTCCCGTTGCTTCAGACACATTGGAATTAGCTTCACTATTGGATTCTTCAACGTCAGCACCCGTGGATGTCATATCTGGACTTGAAGGATGAAAATCTAAGAATGGAGTTAGCTTTTCCTCTACTATCTTTCTGCAGTTACAGTCTTGCACTTCTCCATCGAGAATAGGGAATGAAATTTGAACCAAGCCTACAAAAGTGATTGAAAATGCCAATTAAAGAAAAGCACTACAATTTTTATGGGATTGAGTGTTGGTTTCAAATACATTTTAAAGTTTCACTTACGGTAGTCTTTCGGAACTGCCTGACTGTTGTGATTCATTTCTATTACTTCCATTCCTGAGATTCTGTACAAGAATATTCCATCCCCTTTCACTTTAGAGTTGTCTTCAGGAGCTTTTATATTTCCTCCTGTTGTAATTAGCACCGCTCGTCCCAACACTGCAGACGCTTGCTCCTTACGATTTCGTTCACGTCCAGAAATATCACAATCCAGCTCTGGGCCAACTACAATGTGCTTCACTTTAATGTCATCTTTTTCAGTTTTAACCACAAAGCCTTCCTCAGCCGATTTAATGTGAGCTAAATGTCGTTTTAGGATAAATATTCCCCCATATACAGCAGAGAGACGACAAAATGCCTGGCAAATTTCACCTGTAATGCAATAATATTTAATTTTCAATGCACATAACCACACTTTTATTATGAAAGACAAAACATTTTTGCAAGTCTTTAGCATATATTGTGAAAACTTACTGATTCCATACAAAGTCCATAAGAATGGTGTCTGATTCCCGTAACGCCCTATCGAATTCAAAAACAACCGACATCGACTATAAAACTCCTGGTTGAACACCTCTCCATTTGGCGAAAATCCATCTTCCAATGTTGTGATTGAAGACTTGACAAGATGCTTAATTTTGTTTGATACTTTGGTAGCTTGAATAAGTTCTTCAAATGTTTCGGGGCTTGGTTCCTTTTCCGTTTCTTCTTGTGGACCATCACTATCTCCAGATTTCTGGGGTTTCATCACAGCTTCAATCAGTTTGACAAGACTTCTCTTTTCGACAAGAGTTAAAGACTTGGTCGTAAAGATATCGGATCGGGATAAAGGAATTGGTTCTATAACGTTATCATTTGGAGGTGGCAAGTTGGTCAGCAATCTGGATATCCTGAGAAACTCCAAATATCTGGACACATTTGAAGTTATCAAGAGTTGAACAATGTCTTCCCTCGCGGCGATGAGCTGTAGTAAATAAATAATTTTAGAAATTAGAAAGACACTGGCGCAAAACAAGCTATGCATAAAAAAGTTCATAATTTATTTCATCCTTACTTTTGGCATTACGTCAATATTGAACCTTCTCTTCTGTTTGAAAAGATCATTTTTGATGTCAGTATTCTCGCTATACCAATTCTGTTCCCAGGAATCGATATGGTTCTTCCACTTCATTGTCCCCCTGAGGTCATCCACAGCTATTTCCACATCTTGCACAGCTTCCTGAGGAGTCTCCATGAAACTTGCGGACGTCCACTGGTCAAAACTAAATGTAGCCCATGTACCTCCATAGTACTCTCTCGGGTCAACGTGAAGGACAGAATGGCCATTACGACTTACAGCAGCAGACACAATCGATTCGACGAGCCCAGTACCAACAATTAAAACATCAAAGCTATTTGGCAAGCCATCGTCTCGTCTTGTATCGCCACTGCCACTCACTTCGACATTTGAATCGCTTTCAGCCATGAATCTAAATCTTCCACAAATGACAAAGCAGAAAATGTTGTAAGTTTTCTGGAGTTAATAAACTGTCAACTGTAGTAGCTCCAGTCACACATATAACACAAATACTAAATGAAATACAAATACCTTTTTTAACTGCCTTTAATATAATGAATGACACTTTGTAATCTGTAATCACAGGGGGGGGGAATAATTGATCGTATAGTACAATTTCTAATTACAACGAATGTGATGACTTGATGACACCTTGATACATCAGTCAGCGTTAAATATTAATCCCATGTGTATGAACTGAATCAGCTGACTCATCACAGGATTATCCAAAACCCATCTGTTCTTTATCCTCCCACACACGCTAGCACGTTTTTAACAATGAAGCAATGCATAATATACTTTTATACATCCAGCCAGACCCAGCTACCCATGGATGGCCATCATTGCCCATGAATGACTATTATTATGATGATGAAAAGTCGAGTGGCTGGTTGGCTCGTTGGCTGACGCTGCGCTGCGCTGACAGTGAGTCAGTGTCTCTTTCTCAGTCAATCCATCGTTCACGCTCACTGAAATGCTAATTGCTGACTGCCCTGCAGTTCTGCACTTTGACGAATCGTTAAAAATGAAGAATTTATTTGATTCAAACATTGCATTATGCATAAAACTTTGTTTGTATAGGGTACAGACTATAAATTTCTCATCTTCATTAGGTTATAATTTATAATTAACAATTAATCACCCCCATGCGCTGTAATAAACAGACATTGTTATTCCGTTGGCGTATAGTGGTAGTAGTATGAAGTATGCATCTTCCAAGTTCCCACTGTACTTTGTCTTTTCATGTCATTTATTTTTTCGTTTTTACAGGTTTCATTAAAGTTGTTAACTATTTTTGGAGAAGTTTTGGTTCTAAAAGAGATAACTTTTTAATTTGTGTTTGGTGTTTGGTTAAGCAAGTATAGTTGGATAATTAACGCAATATAAAATCGTCATCATATCATTGATGTCGTACTATTTGTATTGTACAAAAACAGGTATCCACCGAGCGGGGAAATGTGAGACTTTGCTTTCACCGCTCAGACAAATCATCATTGCAGTTTTGCAGAAATGAATCAAGGAATTTCCCTAGTCCCAGGAAATGCAGTGTCATTTTTAGGGGTATATACTGTCATATTTTCAGAAAAATAGCACACCGAAAACAATTGACAATAATTGCAATTCAATCATCTGGGTATATCCCAATAAAAGAATGAGGATGAAAAGATTTTGAATAATGCTGTACAATTTAAAAGGAAGTGTCCATAAAAGATAACAACCTGCAGATGTCGAGTGAAAAGAGAAGTACTGTGTACTACTAACATAAAATATTATACATACTTCCCAAAGCTTATCTGAAGCCATAGAACTCCTTGTACCTTGCACCATTTGCTTTATAAATATCAAATTAATAATAAAACTTTAATGATAGAAACTGCTAATTGGAGAAAACATACATGATCACCAAGTCCAGAAGAGCATACCCATTTCGACCATGTACTTACATATTACATGTTCTCGTTTACCTCACTCTCCCTTCACGCCATTTGTTGTTCAATGTTTCATTCTACTCAGAAGAACTTGTTAAAAGCTGTTACACGAGTCCTTTCAAAACCTTTTTAATTGGGAAACTTTCTCTGGATGAGTGAGCCCTTTGGCTTTTCTGCAAACATTTTATGACTCAAAATTTCAAACAATAAACGGGATATATACTGGCTTGTGCATTGGATCTATATATAATGTAATGTATCTACCTATACAACTTTCTTTCATTTTATAATTAATGTCTGTTTAATATTATCGGGATTCGGTGTGTCATGCTATAACTTCTGCTAGCTGGACTTTTCAAAAGTTTAGCATTTCGAACCAGCAGCAAACAAAAAGCCGAGACTGGTTTGTCATGTTTTTGAAGATTGACTTTACATGGGCATTTCGAAATGTCTAAATTCCTAATATACTATTGTTGCATTTGTAACTTTAGTACGTATCTTAAAACAAAAATAATATATAGAACACCCTAGCGCATTTCGCAAGCTACAAACAACATATATGTATTAGGGAATATTAGCTTAGTAAATTATTCTGGTTTTGCAATAGGAAAACATTACCCCCACAACGTTGAAGGATATGCTGAAACTTCAAACATCCTTACCAAAGGCATCATAAACACGTATAAAGGGAAGATTATGTCTGAATATTTTTCGAGAAAACAAAATGAGAAAACGGTGTCAACCAAATTAACTCATCTGAATCCTCAACATTTCTAGCTTGATCTATTTTAAGTTTTTGAACGTCATTCAGAGTTCAGAGGCAAGCTTGTTACGTAACGAATAAGTTTGTATAATATCATTCTATGACATGTCTGTTCATGCTAGTTTGACGTATATTCAGGTTCTACTGATCTTTACAACTAGTTTTTATGTATTTTTGTTTCCCCGTGCTTTTACCATTGGATGGCCTAAAAAGCAATGACTCTAGTTCAGTTTTCCCATCAACTGTATGATCTACAATCTACAACAATACATGATGAGACACGGTGGTGGTGGCAGTGATGGTGTGGTACTGGTAACTGGACTCTATCCACATTTCCGTTCCGTGTGCACTTATTTTGTTGAAAAAGCGGAAAGTGAAAGCATGTACTCACGTTTTTGAGTAAAGAGATGTGTGTCATGAATTTGGAATCGGGAAACTGAGTAGAAACGTGTACAAGTAGACTGGATGCAGTCGTGCTACTAGAAGTGATCACAGTTGGAGGTAAAGCTTTTACTTTTACCCGAATAATAATGTCTATGTGTATGTCAACTCCTTCGGGAATTCAGTTTATGACAAGGATGACGTTTTCCTTTGGATTGCTCTTCACTTCACGACGATCTGACGATGCTGATGATGATGCATAGGTATGGAGACTGGTGGTGGTGACGATGGCGGAGTACATCGCGTGGCATAGTGCATTAAACTAGGTTTTCACAAGGGCTCCCATCCAGAACGTAGGTCCATGAGAATGAGGAAGAAAGATCGACGAGGTGAAGAGAGTGAGTAAAGTGTAACGAAACAAAATCCCAGTCAAAATAAACTTCCACTTTCCGGCTGTAATGTATTGTCAGCGGGAATAAACAGTGAATGTCCTTCGCTTCGTTTTTCCATCATCGCTTGTTTCTCCGGTACTGCGTGTACATAGTTTTATCATTACCTCAGCTTCATGGTGTTTGGGAGACTTTGGAGAAGGAAGGTCATATTTCTGTCCAACCTAAAATGAGTATTAGCAATGGGGTAACTCATGTACTAAAGTATGTACCTATATTATCAAGTTTGCAGGTCAATATTATGAAATTACGTACAATTCTATGCGGCGTGACTTTGACGTATTAAAAGTAAAATGAGCAAATACATAATATAGCCCTACTGCTTACTAGTGATGGAAATTGAGATGCCCTTTTTTCAACCGAGTAAACTGGAAAAAAAGAATGATGAGGTAAGCCTTTGTATGAACACGTAATACCGTAAGACGTGGTAAAACGCTACTGTATTCATGTATTTTTCTCCAAAAAAACCAATTTAAACTACGACTGCATGAGACTTTGAAATGAAACATGTTTCATCATAGGCAAGGCATTGCACTTGCCTACCTATTCGGTTTATGAGCTAATCTCTTTGATGACTGATGACACAACAACATGGGATTCATTTATGTGCGTAAATTTCGCTGAAATGTGGAAATCCTTGAACTTTTCTTTGTGAAATATGTATTTTCTTCATGTTACTTCAAAAATATCTTGCAGAATCGCTGAGACATCAGTCATTACACTACAAATAAAACTCGTTGTTCTTTCGAAAGTGTTCTCTTCGTAAACGTATGTTATGATATATATATCTAACCCTCTCTGCTTAAAACCACTTGAAATATTATACCTTATAAGAATCGTCAAAACGGTTTCCTGCTGATGTAGCAATGTTTTGTTCCCTTTCCGGAACATTAAATGGTTATTTGAATGAATCATAATAATGTTGTTTTTTGTGAAGCTAAATAAATATACAGAAACCGAATAATAAAGGCTTTGAGTGCCCTAGTCCTAGTCAAACATTCGCGAAAATGTGTTTAATGCAAAATTACCACATAACATCCCTATAAATATTATTCTCTCCGCTTCACCAGAGCTTATTTATATATACATAGTATAGATAGTTTATGAAAATGAGTTAGGCTTCCATACGAGATTCATTGTCATTTCATCGCTACTCAAGCTATGCATTGTATAAAAGATGGCTTGTGTACCAATATATAACAACAACTACATAATATCAGTAAATAGGCACTGTAAGTATATATCCTCTCTGTGACTCATTATCACTCAAGAGGTACTCGCTTTGACATAAAAAAGCAATTTAAGACTGTAAGCCTACTTGAGAGAAAGCATTTCGCAAATTCACAATCCCGTACACAACATTATTACATTTGTGCTTCTGTCATCTTTCACTCCTATTTCATCAAGAATAAGAAATTTGAGGGTTTTTAGCACATCACTTTATAGTACCCCATCAAAAAGATACTTTAATCTTGAATTTGTTAGATTTACAAGTGCAGGTTGAATTACGGTGTAAATAATAGGTAAATATAATAATGTTCGTGTCTCGTGGGTATGTATATATCTGTATAATAAAGCATGAAGAAACAACAAATTTGTAAGGAAAATGTTGTAAAAGTGGAACTTGCCAATCCCCAAACACTACTGTAGAGCGCCGTTAATTGCTGCGAATTGTCATCTTATATTATGGTTCAATGAAGCATTTTATATTCAAAGTATTACTGCTAGCTGTATATGTCTGGCATACAACTTGGAGTATGTATCCAATTTTTGGGTATTTTGACACAACATCTTGGAGTTTATATATTACTCAGTCTGTATCAAATGTAGTAAAATCCTTTGTACCAATAATAGAGAACAATGCACACTACTTCGACTTCTATGAGAGATACAAATGAGAAGCAATAAATGACACAAAATCACGTGGCAGATTCATGTGATGGGCCATGGAGTAGTTGTATATGATGTGTGTGTGTGTGTGTGAAAAAAAGAAAGTTGTTCTTTATCCAGCGAGCTAGTTGTACATGTTTACCAACAATAAAAGATGATGACATGTATCATTATTTTTTTATGTCGACAACTTCATAAAATAAATCTCTTTCAAGGATCTCTTCGTGAACAGTAAAAGTTCAGTTTACATTCGTATAGGTTTGCAAGAAAGGTTCCAATTTCTGCCATTTGAGAAATGCAGTTAAGCCAAGAAACGTATAGGAAGAGAAAGTTCTGGCGTGAGTGTGCGGACAGCCAGACAGACGGAACAGTGCGCCAGGGAAACACTCAGTGATTCTTATGATTCAATCTCTATGAATGAAATTTGATTAGCATGTATTGTTTGTTATAGATAATCTCAGGTATTATTTAACCCTCATAATACAAAAATATAATCGTAGATTGTGATTACCATTCGACCCTAAAAATAAACCCAGAATATAACGCTTTTACGTGATATATAATCTTGAGTTTAAAGAAGACGATAAACTTATGGAAGGTGCAACAATGGACGCATTTGAAAAACATTTGATTGACATTGGATTCATGGAGGACCATCCCGTGTTTAGAGTAAATTATAGACACATCATTCGCACAAGTATTATACAATCAGAAATCATATATGTACACATAATATATTTTTAAGGTCACAGATATTATAATGGACTCCGCTCGTTGTATTTGGGATGCTGATCAGTGCTGGTCGATGTTTTCAATTTCGCTGTACATTTTACTAGCTGAAGTTATCCTATAATTTGAACTTAGATTTGCTTGTAAAAGATATTATGATAATGTGTGTTTTAAATTATTCCAGCCTGAATCAGCTTTTGACCCCCCATCATTTCACCATTCCAGAAGGGACTGTACCTCATGTCTCAAGCGTATCATTTCGTTTCCCTCCAGCTCCCATTCACACAGAACCATACGCTTTCAAGATACACCTGAGTAATGTAGGCGAACAGCAAGGGTTTTGGGCAGTTTTCACAAAGCCACCAAGTGGATGGAGGCGACATTTGCAGCAAAATACCAGCGGTGCATCAAAATTTAAAGATGGCCATTTCTTGGACAGTCCGGACTTGACATCACAAATCTGGGCGAACAAATTCAATTTCAGCTCCATCTCCGGAAGTCCAAATAAAGTTCCATCGACTGGTAATGCAATTAAAGATTTAAGTCTTTTTGAAATAACGCCAACACACGGATCTCTGAAAAGTAAGGAGTCGCAAGTGATCACTATCAAGTACTCTTTTACAACTTTGGGAGTGCACGAAGTGTCTATTTTGCTGAGAGTGTTGCCAGCCCTTTTTATATGGCTTGATCTGAGGGGGCGAACTCTTGATGTTAACCAACCATTCCTCCAACTCATGGACAAGACGAAAATGAATCTTCATCCGGTATCCTTATCAGATTTAGATCCACCAGTCCAGGTTGTTGCCCATAATATAGCATTATGACATTATGCTTTTTTTACTTCTCATTTTGCCCCTGTCGTCATTTTTTAATGAACAATGGGATTATTTACAAGATGTTTTGGATGTATAATGGTGGAAATGCAGCTGCATCATATACTGTGGACCTGGAACCATTTGAGAAACTAAAAGACGAAAATTTTGGTCATTCTGTAATAGAATGTCTTAGTCCCAAAGGAGATGTTCCCCCGAGATCTTGGTCACCGATCAAAATTCGATTTTCTCCTCTGGAATATTCCAGCTATATGGTAGGTAGGCAAACAAGTAAATTTATAAGATTTTTGGTAGCGATGCTTTAAATACGAAACCCTATTATTTTACGATTCTCTAGGCTTCATTGATAATTTATCCTCACTATGATAAAAATCCTTGTCAAGTTACGTTAGTGGGCAATGCAGCCATGAACCCCTCAGTCAGTCTTCGGCCATTCGCTACTTCTGAAGTTGTCAGAAAATTTGTACTGTTTTCACCCGGTGCTCCAGTTACTATCAGCCCTTCTCACATAAAAATTGGTCATTTGATACCAACTGGTCACTCCATATCAAGGATAGTCTTTCTCACGAATCTACATTCCAGAAATACAATGAAATACTACTGGCAAAATATGCCGATTGAAGGTGGAGGAATGATATCTTTTCAGCCAAATTGTGGAAGGTTGGCTCCTAAGGAAGAAGTGTCTTGTAAAATTGTAATCCAGGCTGGAGACACTGCCACAGTACTCTCTTCAATGATTAATTGCACTATTGAAGATGAAACTGCACACGCGCTGTACGAATTTGTTTTGACTCAATGGCGTGACTACAGGAAGATTACTAATACACAACTTCGTGACAGTAAGCAGTCGAACAATGAAGTAAATTTATACAACTCAATAATATACAATAATACAACTTGTATTTATTTACAGTCTAAATTTTCATTTGCTCCTTCAATCTTATGCATATTTGCTGTTTAAGGTTTCTCATAAACCAGAAAAACCGGAGACATACAGCAGGCTTTTGGCTGTTTCGTTTTACATAGGCAGCACTTTTGGCCAGTTTGATAATATAACAGCCAAGTAAGTCCAGTGATAAAGAGTATATTATGTATTAAGAAAAGAATTTGACTAAAAATGTATTTACTC